>CM055426.1:11142591-11159047 GCA_029228465.1 Salix viminalis
CTGAATCCCAGTTGCTGGTGAAAGAAGCGGGATCTTGATTTCGAGGTCGAGGAGGAATGCGAAAGAGTGAAGAGCGTAGTCGACCGAGTCGGTTTTTGATTGACGAGACCATTTGATTACCGGATCTGTTTGAAAGAAACATTGACGACCATCATTGTTCGAGCGGATTTATATATATGAAAAAAATTAAAAAACAAAAAAACAAAATATAATTTTTATTTTTTATAAAATCAAAATTGACGCAACATTTTTTTTATAATATATATATATTTTTTTTTTATTATATATATTATTTTTTATTTTTATTTTATATATATATATATATAAGCTACAAGTTGTGTAACTTGTAACGTTCCAGTCCAGTGGACAAACAATGCATTTGTCCACTGGACAAATCATTCATTTCTATCCCACATCGCTAGGATGTGGGATAGTTTTAGAGTCTGAAGCTTTAAAGCTTCAAACTCTATCCCACATCGGCCAAGAAGAATTTCAGCCAAAGAATTTCTCTATACATATAAATCAGGAATTCTCTTTATAGCATGCTACTGGGTCTATTCTTAGGCTTAGTTCACCGGGTCTATTTTTAGACTCAGTGAATTTAATGTATAAATAAAAAATATAAAATATTAATTTGATAAAAATAGTTAAAATTTTTGAGAAGAATATTTTTGGCCGGAACGGAATGCTCGGAATGATTCTGAGGCGTTTCGGCTGGAATTTCCGGAACGGATCGGAATTAAAATCGAGATGAAAATGACGTTGTTTTGTCTTGGTTTTTTAAATGGAATGATATGTTCCGGCCGGAACGAAATTAATAACTATGCTTGTAACCGTGAATGCCATAGTGGGGTTTTTTATGTTTATTTATTATTATTAAAAATTATATATTTATAAATTATATATATATATATATATATATATATATATATATATATATATATATATATATATACACACGCTTCTGTGACTCGCTTGTAACCGGGAAGGCTGTAGTGGGGTTTTTTATATTTATGTCTTATTTATTATTATTATATATATATATACTGTATTGTAGGTTAGGTTAGGTTAGGATATGTTTCGATTTAGGTTTTATGAGTTAACTTCTATGCGAGTTGTGCTGAAGTTTTCTTTATATAGAAAATTAATTGATTTTTTGAGTTAACTTGCATGTGTGTTGTGCTGAAATTTTTTTTATATAGGAAATTGATTGATTTTTTGTGTTGTAATTAGTTACTTTAATATTTAATAATTGATTGATTTTTTGTGTTGTAATTAGTTACTTTAATATTTAATTGGTAAAATTGTAATGATAAAATCTGTTAAAAATGAGTTTTTTTTTCGCCTAAAAGGAACATTATAATCGAAACATAAGGGAAGGGATTCATATATTTTTTAATTATATATAACTTGGGCAAATTTGTCTACCTAGGAACTACAATGAAAACACAACAAACAACGGGGGCTAACGTGCAATTTCGAACGCAGGAGAGAGAAAATGGGGGAACTTCAACCGACCACCGACACGTCTTCAGACACCTTAGACCCAACATGCCACACCAGGAAGAAGAGAACATGGCAGAGAATAATTCTAGATGCCGTAAAACGTTGCACGCATCGTCCTAAACCCGCGTGAGCATGGAAACGGACGGCATGTCCGGCAACGAGCCAACAGTAATTCATCAAAAAATAAAATAAAATAAGGTAAAATACCGCCACACCCCTATAGACAACTCATGGATTTTTGTCTTATATGGGGGTATTTATGTATTTGACCATTTTAAAAAAAAAAAATGTACAATGACCCTACTAACCTCAGTGTGTACTGTGTATTTTGTCTTATATGGGAGTATTTTTGTATTTAGCCATAAAATGCTAACCTTATGCTCCCGGCAGCAACAGTACATTTTTGTCTTATATATAGGTATTATGGTTATTTTACCGTGTACATGAAGATAAAAATTGAAAATACCCCCGAACTCAAGGCTAAAAAATGCAGTGAACGAAGGGGCAAAATAGTAATTTCACTATTTCAATCCACAATGTCTTTGAGTCTAGTTGAACAGTGAAAATCATTGTTCATTTCTGTTTAAAATCACAATCAGTTTTAGCTATTCTATAATAATATTAATATTCTATCTATCATCTATCGGATCAAAAAAATATTTATATTTTATGTATTGTCTATCGAATCTAAAAAAAATTATTCATTCAGATCAAGTCAAGTTAATATTTATTTTTCAGATTAAACTATGATGTCTAAATGCAGTTAGTAACTAAGAAACAATATATAAAGAAATTGCGTTAATACTAGCAAAACTATAATAATGAAATAATAGAATTTAAGATGTAATAAATGAAGATAAAGTGCAAGATATTAAGTACAACAAAATGGAGATATGATTAGGGGAACCAAAAAAAAGGTTAAAACTGTGAACTACCATATAAGGATTCATCTAACACTTGAAAATCTAACACGTGAACACCTTAGAGCCCCATATCAATAAAGTTTAATATTATAGTAATGTTTATACTTCAAAGTATATTTTATTTAAGAATATATTAAAATAATATTTTTTTATTAATAAAATTTATTTGTTAATTATATTTTAATTCTTATATTAAAATGTTATTTTTGTGGCTCATTGTTCATTTAATTTTAAGATAATAAATTTCTTATATGATTTTTCAAAAATAAAGTTGTATAACACTTCTTCTTTTGATGTGAAAATAGAATTAAGTATTAAAAAACAAATGAAAGGTGAGTTCATTTCACTATGTACCTAGACACAGATTACTGTGGATTCTAGTAGAAAAATTATTATTTTACCCCTCGGACCAAAAAATTTAACCCTCAAAACTAAGAGAATTTTAGACATTTATAGGGGACATGTATGGTATTTTCAAATTATTTCCGGTTTTCTGGTATTGTCTGTTTTAAATTACACAATAAAACTACAATTGTACCCCTCCAAGTTGACAAAAAGAAGTAAAACAGTTAGGAGTATTTTCGGTTTTTCACATATTTGTGCATGGTAAAAATATACAAATACCCCCCCAAAAAAAAAACGAAGACCTAGAGTTGGGGGCATTGTCATACTTTCATTCCCGGTTTTTTCGTTGTTATCACTGGATCCAGGGATGTATAAGCAATTAGGATTTTTTTCATTATATCTTTTTGGAAACATTGCAGGCATGTCGTCCGAACGTGCCAGTAATGTTTAACGCACATGTGCCTTGCAGGCGGCACATACACGTTACTTGGCTATTGGAATTGTTTGATCGTCGTATCACTTAGTGCGTCGTCATGTCGTCTACCTCCCAGTGCAACGCATGTTCACTTACGGTGATCGGGTGAATCACCGGTTGACGGTTTTTAATTTTTTATCCCTTTACTCTCTCCTGCCGCCAGAAAGTACTTATAAGTCCTTCATTTTTATCAAAGATATAGTTTAGTCCCTCTCCTTTTTTCGGTTTTATTCCTCATTTCGTCACTGAAAAATTTGAATTTTTTCAATTATGTCCTTCATTTGAAATTAATTATATATGTTAGTTTTCATTTCAGTCTTTATTCTTTTGATTTTTGCTTTGTTTTTTGTTCCTATAATTTTTTTTGGTATGCAGGTTTTAATTTTGTCCTCCAATTGAAATTGGTCATATATAGTACTTTTCATTTTGGTCCTTATTCTTTTCATTTCGGTCCTAATTACACTGCAAAAAAAATTAAAATGCCTTTATTTGTTTGGTCCTATGGTTTTTATTTGTTTCAATTTTTTTCTTTGATGAAAATTAATTATATATTTTATTTTTTATTTCGATCCTTATTCTTTGAATTTTTTATTTGGTATTAATTCATTTGTTTTTTTTTGTCCTTTTTGGACAATGTTTATTTTTCCCCGTATTTTAACATCTATGCTTTTAGTTTTTGTTTTAAATTTTGGTCATTTTATTTTTTATTGGGATTTTTTTTATTTAGTTCAGCTGCTAAATTTTAATTTATTTTGGTGATCATTTTAAAATTAATATTTCTAAATTTTTCCTTATGTTTTTTTTTGTGTGTTTTCTGTTATTTTTGTATTTTCCCTTTGTTCTTTTAATTTATGTTCTTTTATGGTTTTATTATTTAAACAATAATTGTCACGACCCGATTCCCGGATCCGTGACCGGCACATAGATATGGTTCCCCTCCAAGGTTCCACATCTATGCGAACCCAAACTTACACATAACTTAACATTCATATTCAGAGTTTAACGCAGCGGAATTAACAAAGGAAACTTATAATATAATTTGAATGTCTTAATACAAAAGTTGAATAATCTTGTTATAATAGTGGAGCGCTAACTAGACATAAAAATAAAAATGTCAATTACAACCAAAATAATAAGTTCTGAAATTTCAACGATAATGATCTGCTAACGAGCTACGAGCCTGAAAATAATAAATAATGAAGGGGTGAGTTCAACAACTCAGTGAGTAGATAACATCTAACATACACATGCGAGATAATATAACAACGAGAAATATATTATCGAATCAGTTCAGGGTTCTTACAAGAAGATTTCTCAAACAGGTCATATCAAGAAGATAGTAGGTATAGCTCGTCAGAAAATCATAATGCAATGAGCATGAGGCTCCATACTGTGGGATGATCAGTCCGCACAGGTTGATGACTTCCCCGACCAACTAGGATTTCAGATACGATGTGCACAAAGACTAACATTTCCCTGTTAGCGTGGGTATTCTGACTGGCATACCGTAGGTACATATATATCATAATCAAACAGACATATTCATATCTCAAGGCTCAACTCATGATATCAATCAAATGAGGAGCTATCAATTCACAAACAAATATTGGCTCATATCAAGAACGTATATTCAATAATTGATTATGCTTTATCGTAACAAGAATAGTACTTAACGTATATATTATCAAGAAGCATAATCCAAATACTAGCAAATCAAATATTTATAATATTTCTCATGCATATTAAATATTATCCACTCACCTGACTCAAAAGCGATCGAAATTCAAAAGCAGAATATTATCGGAATCCTACTGACGTACCGCGGGCAGAATATCAGGATTATCTGAATATATAAAAGAAATACATACTCAAAAATGACTCAAAAGAAGTAGAATACCTTTAGTAAACATATCTAAGAGTTCAACTCATAATCCTATGTGTTTTGAATTAAACTATCTATTTCTCGCAAAACCTAAAATCAATGGTTTCTTTCTAAATCTAGTTCAAGATACACAATTCGTAAAATTAATAATAACTCATCAAATAAGCTTCAATTATCCATCAAACCAATCTGAAACACTAATATTTCACTCCAGGGACCAAACAGTAATTTTCCAAAGTTCAGGGACTAAACTGTAATTTTCCAAAGTTCAGGGACCAAACTGTAATTTTCCACCAAAATGACTAAAATGAATTTTCATCATCTTCAACCTAAACACAGAATTCCAGCAAGGGATTTTCGAAATTTCTCAACATTATTTCACCATTTTTCTCAATATTTTCTTAAACCAAACACATCAAAATCTTCAAAATCACTTACAATCAAACCTATTAACCATTAGTCAAACCATTAAACCTTTAACATCATAATCCTATTTATCCATCAAATTCAAATAAATCTACAAACCCTAATCACCAATGCAACAATTAGCTTAACTATTAAATAATACTTTTACATAATAACACATACACATTACCTTAATATTTATTTCTCCTCCTTCGTTCTCCTTTCCTCTTTTCTCTTTTTTTTTCTTTCTCCCTTCTCCTCTCTTTCGGCTCACTCTCAATTTTTCAGATTTGCTCCTCCTCTCCTCTTTTTCTATTTATATTTTGCAAGTTACTACTATATCCTTAATTCATTTATACCTAATCTTAAGTCATTAAGGGTATTAATGCCTTTTCTATTCAAAGTTTCAAAACCCTAAAATTCTTTTCCTATTTAAAATTTCAAAACCCTACAATCTCCCTACCTTATAAAAGTTTCATCCTCGAAACTAATAAAATGTTTGAATACATACGAAGATTATGAAAAAGATGAGGATATTCCTCACGCATCCTTTCCTCGAGTTCCCATGTTGTTTCTTCAATTGAATGACCATACCGAATTCTAAAAGCTGTTTTTGAAATGTCTTCTTTCCTTATCCTCAACAATTTACTAAATCCCTATGCTTTGACAACTAATCCATTTCCAAAATCACATCAAAATCAACCATATCTAAAACATTCAAATTTCCCATAAAGATCTTACATTCAATTTCCATCTCATAATTTTGATATACATACATCCCCAATATTGATTCATCTAAAGGAGTAGAAACTGAAATGAAGGATCCTAATAGAGTTGGTTGCCTATCTAACCTCATCGCAAAACATAGTGACACAAATGAATGGGTGACACTGGTATCAAACAAAACTTTTACTTCAAAAGAGCAAACAGGAAGAATACCTGAGACAACTGTGTTGGATGTCTGAGCATCCTGCTGAGTCAAGGCAAAGACTCTAGCATGTCCCTGACTCTACTGTATCTGACCTCTATCACCTACACCACAACCTCTCTGACCACGACCACCAAAACCTCTACCACCATGAGCTATAGACTGGCCCGTTGACGGTGTCTGAACAGGACGTTGAACTGAACTAGATGCCCCTGAAGCTGACAACTGTCTCCTAGGGCACTCTCTAACCTTGTGGCCTATCTGGCCACAACTAAAACAAGCTCCAATCCTTTTATAACACTCTACACTAGTGTGATCTCCTCCACAATGCTCACATATGGAATTGTCCCTAGATGGAACAAATGAGCTACGAGGAGCAGTTTGAACTGAACCCTGACCATAACTCTGAACACCACTACTACCACTCTGATTGCTTGAGCCACTAACTGTAGTTCTTGGTCTAAACCTCCCTTGAACCCAAGAATCCTGACGACCTGTAACAACCCGGTATTTTTTTTTCTTCAATATATATATATATATACATATATATTGCTCTATGCGCATGGTTATTTGGATCAACGGAACTAATCGCCCCTTAGCATTTAACACTATATCCACGAGCAATATTTAATTTAAAAGTGACACATACATAAAGCATAGTCTTATGGTTGCCTGATTTTCAACATCATATTTAAAATATATAACATAGGCCTGGTTTATACCTATCCTACAAATTAGCCATTATAGCATTTACACCAAAAGGATCTAATAAAAGTTAAGCATTCATTACATTACTTCATACAAAATACATTGTGATCAAAATTTCATCTACATGATTTTTTGCAAAAGTAAGCTTCCATGTAACGGGTTCCTTAAACGTCTCGTGGGTGTGGTGTTCCTGCAGCAGTATAAACACTTAAAAGAAAGTAATTACCTAGAGCTAATAATATTTTTAATGATCGTTTAGTCTAATACTTGAAGCTTAATATGTTTGTAATTCTACCATTCCTTCCTATCAACCATTTCTTAAACTCGGCCATCCCTTCGGATGCCATTAGCCAAAGCTAATCAATCTCTTATCCCGGCCATCCCTTCGGATGCCATTAGCCGTAGCTAATCATTGTTTTGTCCCGGCCATCCCTTCGGATGCCATTAGCCGAAGCTAATCAACCTCTTATCCTGGCCATCTCTTCGGATGCCATTAGCCGAAACTAATCATTAGTCTGACCCGGCCATCCCTTCGGATGCCATTAGCCGAAGCTAATCAATCTTTTATCCCGGCCATCCCTTCGGATGCCATTAGCCGAAGCTAATCAATCTTTTATCGACATTCAATATTTTTCCGTTTATTATTAACTCCAATACAATATAGCAATATTCACACCACAGTTATTCCTTATGCAATGAAAGAAAAAGAATGTAAGGGTCACCTACCTATTCCACTAGTGGGTTGTGCTTGTCTTGCCGATGATCCAGCCCCAACCGCACCACCTGCGACATTAAGGGTCATAAATCAGTACACTTGCATTTCGGCCTACATCCGTCACTGCACTCATTTCAAGAGTTCATATGCAGCTTCGGCAGCGAGTCGCAATTTGCCGCAAAATACACAATTCGGCACACAACTTTTCAACCGAATTCCAGTCCAAACACACATGCAAATTCTCAGAAAAATACCCATGAATTTCAGCATAGATTTTCAGTTCAAAACACAAAATCATCCATTATAATTCACAAGCTGAAATCATACATTTTCTACCCGAAATTTTCAACAAGTTTCGGCCCAAACCCATATAAAATTTTCAGCCAAATATACATCAATTCCAGCATAAAAACAGCATGCATTGCTGGTTCAAAACACACAATCTTCCATCATAATTCACAAGCTGAAATCATACATTTTCTACCCGAAATTTTCAACAAGTTTCGGCCTAAACCCATGTAAAATTTTCAGCCAAATATACATCAATTCCAGCATAAAAACAGCATGCATTGCTGGTTCAAAACACACAATCTTCCATCATAATTCACAAGCTGAAATCATACATTTTCTACCCGAAATTTTCAGCAAGTTTCGGCCTAAACCCATGTAAAATTTTCAGCCAAATTACACATGGAATTTCAACAAAATTACCCATCAATTTTCATCATAAACCCACAATTTTCCAACACAATCCACACATGAAATTCAACAAAATTACTCATAAATTTTTCAACAAAACACACACATATTGTCGGCAGCCCCCTTAAACAAAATCAGCCCCCCCCCCTCACATGATTTGTTAATTTTGTTTTTCACATATTTTATTTGTTCTCTTAATTCATTTTGTTTCCTCTCTTAAGAAGAAAAAGGAAAAAGGGTTTCATGTCTCTTACCTCTCGTATCACACAATTTTATTTTTATTTTTTTATTTTGAAAGTTTTGACCTCTTCTTTTTCTTCTCTTTTTGGCTTTACTTCTTCTTCTTCCTTTTTTTCTTCCTCCCGGCAATGACCACAACTCTCTCTAGGTCTCAACTTCCACACCCATTTCACTCGGCTGGGAAGAGAGGAGGTTCGACATGAAGAGAAGAAAGGGCTCGGCTGTGAAGAGAAGAGGAAGGAGGCTTGGCTGTGAAGAGAAGAAAGGGCTCGGCTGTGAAGAGAAAAAGAAGGATGCTCGGCTGTGAAGAGAAAATAGGAGATTCGGCTGTGAAGAGAAAATGAAAAGTGATGGAAAGAAAAGAGAAAAATCCCTCCTCCTTGTATTTTATATTCATAAAATGAGGGGGGTTTGTTTGGGGTTTGGGTTAATTGTGTCCTAATTCTTATTTCACTCTATCTAAAACCGGTTTTGCTCTTTCCTTTTTTTTAAAAAAAAAAAAAACAGAATTTGTCTTCCTTTCCCATATATATATTATGTTTTTTTTTCTCTTCGGTGTTTACACGACCACTTTGTCCCCTAAACGGATCTGCACTCGGTCCTTCTGGTTGTCTAAAAGACTGACCCTCTTCTCTAGGCCTCTTAGGTTGACCTACACCTATGTCCTCAAATTCTCGTGCCTCTATCAACCTAGCGCAATCAACAGCTTAGGAGTAAGATGGAAACACCTGGGACACCATCACTATGAACATAGAGGATTTAAGTCCTCTAATGAATCTTTTCACTCTCCACTCCTCCGTAGGTAGAAGATATTCAGTATATCTAGACAACTGAGTGAACTTCAGATCATATTCATCAACTGTCATGTTCCCTTGAGATAACCTCTCAAACTTATAAAGTCGAGCATCCCTGACACTCTGAGGGAGAAACCTGTCCAAAAACATGGTACTAAACTCCTTCCATGTCCACTGAGCCTCTGTTGATCTTGCCTTCTTCCTAGACTCAAACCAAGAGATTGCCACATCTCCCTCCAACCTAAATGATGCCAAACTCACAGCTCGATGGTCTATACATCCCAAAACTTCACATCGACGCCATATATCATCTAGGAACCTCTGAGGATCCTCTGAATTGTTCGTCCCAGTGAAAATAGGAGGTGCCAACTTCATAAAGTCATTCAAGGGCACATTTACTCCTTGAACAATGTGAGATGATGACGTTACATCTCTATCCCTTCTCCTATCTCTCTCCATAGTATACTCTATCCAAGTTTGCATAGCCTGGCTGAGCTACTGAACTTCTGTCATTGTCTCAGCCTCTCCTACACCTGTGTCATCAACCTCATTTTCCTCTTCAACCTCGTAAGACTCCTCCATTAGTGGAGGTATTTCCTCATCATGTTGAGGTGCAGGCGCACCTCCTCTTCTTTGCCTAGTATTCCTCAATTGCACAATAGGGATGTCATCTTGATCATCACCTACTCTAATAGTATCAGTTATACGCCTATTCCTCGACATATCCTATATATAAAAATAACATACTCTTGTCATGCCGAAACAATAGCACAATAGCTATCAATTAATTATCGGAAAACATATCTAAAGAAAACATAAGGAATCAAGAAGACGTGCTTGATGAGAATTCAAATTTGAAGCATTACAGACAAGACAATACGGATCCTAATGCTCCACATATTATAAATTAACTATATTACTTTTTTTTTAATCCAAGCTTGATACTAAGTTTCATCACTACTACCTTTTTTTTAAGCTGTAATACCAAGTTTTATCACTCTTTTACTTTTATTCATTTTAAAATTTTAGCTCTGATACCATCTTTGTCACGACCCGATTCCTGGATCCGTGATCGGCACATAGATATGGTTCCCCTCCAAGGTTCCACATTTATGCGAACCCAAACTTACACATAGCTTAACATTCATATTCAGAGTTTAACGCAGCGGAATTAACAAAGGAAACTTATAATATAATCTGAATGTCTTAATACAAAAGTTGAATAATCTTGTTATAATAGTGGAGCGCTAACTAGACATAAAAATAAAAATGTCAATTACAACCAAAATAATAAGTTCTGAAATTTCAACGATAATGATCTGCTAACGAGCTACGAGCCTGAAAATAATAAATAATGAGGGGGTGAGTTCAACAACTCAGTGAGTAGATAACATCTAATATACACATGCGAGATAATATAACAACGAGAAATATATTATCGAATCAGTTCGGGGTTCTTACAAGAAGATTTCTCAAACAGGTCATATCAAGAAGATAGTAGGTATAGCTCGTCAGAAAATCATAATGCAATGAGCATGAGGCTCCATACTGTGGGATGATCAGTCCGCACAGGTTGATGACTTCCCCGACCAACTAGGATTTCAGATACGATGTGCACAAAGACTAACATTTCCCTGTTAGCGTGGGTATTCTGACTGGCATACCGTAGGTACATATATATCATAATCAAACAGACATATTCATATCTCAAGGCTCAACTCATGATATCAATCAAATGAGGAGCTATCAATTCACAAACAAATATTGGCTCATATCAAGAACGTATATTCAATAATTGATTATGCTTTATCGTAACAAGAATAGTACTTAACGTATATATTATCAAGAAGCATAATCCAAATACTAGCAAATCAAATATTTATAATATTTCTCATGCATATTAAATATTATCCACTCACCTGACTCAAAAGCGATCGAAATTCAAAAGCAGAATATTATCGGAATCCTACTGACGTACCGCGGGCAGAATATCAGGATTATCTGAATATATAAAAGAAATACATACTCAAAAATGACTCAAAAGAAGTAGAATACCTTTAGTAAACATATCTAAGAGTTCAACTCATAATCCTATGTGTTTTGAATTAAACTATCTATTTCTCGCAAAACCTAAAAACAATGGTTTCTTTCTAAATCTAGTTCAAGATACACAATTCGTAAAATTAATAATAACTCATCAAATAAGCTTCAATTATCCATCAAACCAATCTGAAACACTAATATTTCACTCCAGGGACCAAACAGTAATTTTCCAAAGTTCAGGGACTAAACTGTAATTTTCCAAAGTTCAGGGACCAAACTGTAATTTTCCACCAAAAGGACTAAAATGAATTTTCATCATCTTCAACCTAAACACAGAATTCAAGCAAGGGATTTTCGAAATTTCTCAACATTATTTCACCATTTTTCTCAATATTTTCTTAAACCAAACACATCAAAATCTTCAAAATCACTTACAATCAAACCTATTAACCATTAGTCAAACCATTAAACCCTTAACATCATAATCCTATTCATCCATCAAATTCAAATAAATCTACAAACCCTAATCACCAATGCAACAATTAGCTTAACTATTAAATAATACTTTTACATAATAACACATACACATTACCTTAATATTTATTTCTCCTCCTTCATTCTCCTTTCCTCTTTTCTCTTTTTTTTTTCTTTCTCCCTTCTCCTCTCTTTCGGCTCACTCTCAATTTTTCAGATTTGCTCCTCCTCTCTTCATTTTCTATTTATATTTTACAAGTTACTACTATATCCTTAATTCATTTATACCTAATCTTAAGTCATTAAGGGTATTAATGCCTTTTCTATTCAAAGTTTCAAAACCCTAAAATTCTTTCCCTATTTAAAATTTCAAAACCCTACAATAATAATGATAATTTTAGTGATTATTTTTTTTTTGTAAAAATGTTTTGCTTATTTTTTATTCTTTGGGGCAATTTAATGATTTTAATTGTATAGGCAATAATATTGATAATAATGTTAATTGTTATTGTCAAGATAATGACGGTAATGTAGAGATGGATTTTCAATGATGTTTTCTTCTTTTTATAGACAGAAAATTAACTATTTATTTTTGTTATTTGATTATTGCATGTAGTTTCACAATTTATATTTTGTTTATTGTGTTTAATTTAAATTGGATTATATAATAAATTAATTCTAATACAATGAATTCAATAATAATTCAAGTATCCGAATCGTCCTGCTTTTTTAATGATGATGATAATTTTATTCTAGTGATTTCATTGAAATCCATTAAAAAGATAAATTTATATCGATTTAAAATTATAAAAAAATTTCACTCCACCGGAATTATGCACATATTTATTATTTTGCCCAAATTTATATTATAATAAAAAAAATCTTACCCAAATAATATATTTTTGCATTGAAAAAAATATGTTTCCGGACGTGACAAGACGTTGGTAAAGTGGCTAATTTATATATATATATATATATATATATATATATATATATATATATATATATGAAATTACTTTTAACAGAAAGAAAGGTATCTTTAGTCTAACAAAAGTATATGATTTTTTCATCAAGTGCACGGATAAATATTTGAATAGACTAGAAAAAGATCTTTCTACACTTTGGTGTTTGTGTTTTATTGCAATTTGATTGTTGTGTCAGGAGATATGTGTTTTTTGGCCTTTTCTTTTAATTTATTGAATGAAATTGCTAAAATTTATGTTTATGCTAGTTTTTTATCCATATCTCTATGCTAGTTTTTTTTTATCCGATTGAACCACTTTTTTTACTATCTACGGGTGTACTTTAAATTATAATTTTACACTCCGATAGTTAAAACAAAATATTTGTTAATTGTGTTTGGTATTTTGGCTGAATTCCAATGAATAATCATTAATTGGTTAGGTATCCAATTTAAAACATGAGAAAGATGCTATGTTTTTTTTTGAAAAAAAATATGCTTGGAAAAATCTTGAAATCTGGTTGTATACACAAAAATAAAATATTTATTTATTTAAAAAAAAGAAAACAAAGATACATTTTGGATTTTTGCCTATTTCATACATATTTTTGTATTTTGTATTTTTTGTATTTTTTTTATTTTATTTTTTATTTTTACAGATGTAATAAATGAAGCACATTTTATATACTTATGTAGTTGGAAGTTTAGGTTTGTACAAGATTTGACATTACATATGCAATTGGAAAATTAAAGAGATATCAAAGTGACCTTGTTTTAGACTATTGACGAAATGCTAAAAACAAATTGGAATATTAATCAAAGTAACCTTGTTTTAGACTATTGAAGAAATACAAAAAAGTTATGTGATACATTAAATAGACTAAGAACTACATACTTACATATAAGAAATTTGATCATTCCAAAGTGTTTGGATATTCATATTCCAATTGTATTGGTTATCTTAACTTAAGAAAGTCAGGATATGTCTTTTTATAACTTAAGAACCAAATTTTGTTGAATTTTATTTGTGACCCTAAATGACCAATTTGGAAGATCATTCCTAAAGATATGTACAATATATGGGTTTTTTTTGTCCAAAAGAGAAAATTGCATTGTAATACATGGAAGGTTATTGCTCTAAAGGAATTTTTGACACAATTCATTTAATTTAAACTCTTTAATGTGGGTAATAAAAAATATTATATCTAAAGAAGAAGAGAAACTTAAGGATATATCAATTTAAAAATTGGTACATATTAAGTTGAAAGTGTCAAGTAAGAGAGTGTTAATTACATTTTAATTATTAAAATAAAAAGTTATTTTTGTGGCTCATTATTAATTTAATATTAAAATAATAAATTCTCATATATGTTATTTTTCCTGAAAGATTGTATAGTGAAAGGTTATCTAGTGAAAGGTTGTACTTTTATTATATATATAACACTTTTCTTATGGGAAAGAAGGATTCGAAAAATAAAATATATGAAATTGTTTTTATAAAAAAAAAAAGATCTTAGTTTAACAAGTCTTTCATTTTCCCATCAAATGCATAGATAAATATTTGGAAAGACTAGAAAAAATATTTTATATATATTTTGATGTTTCTATGTTATTGATATGTAATTATGATTGTTCCTTAGTTTACACTTTTAATTTATTGAAGCACCACGATAATATTGCTAACAAAATTATCATGGCCTTTATTTTTTTTAAGTCTAATTCATATTGATTTGACACTTAATCCAAAAAATTAGTTCAACCAATCAAGCCCAATATGGACTTGTAATCTAAGTTGATTTTAATGATAAACCCATGGAAATATCCCTAAACTTTTGAGAGACTGTGGTAAAATAAGGCTTGGATATGTCTATTTTGTCTTTACATTATTAGTTTTTGGACAAATTATATTCTTTTATCAATTAAATTATTAAGAGTGATGATCAAAATTTATCGAAGGAGGAGGGTTATGAGAAATAGAAATCATGGGGTTTGTAAAAGGTGAGAAAAAAAAGGAGATCAAGATATTAATTATTCAAAATAGAGTAATTAAAGAGATTTATAATGAGGTTGTGCAGAACCAAGTTGATATTGAAAATTTTTAGTTAAAGCAAACCAAGGAAGCAAGGGATTTGTTCGTTAAACTAGAGCAATTTCTTGTGATAAAGAGGATTTAAGTTAGGGTTTTGATGATTAATAGAAGGAGGGGTTATGGATTTTTGTTTGAAATGTAAAGACTTGTTTAGCATTGTGATTGAATCATTGTTTCACTATTTTTTTTAATATAAATTTTTGTTTGGTATTTTTAGATAATATTTAATATGCTAATGTTAAATATAAATTTAAAAAAATAAAAATATATATTAATTTAATATATTCTTAAACAAAAAACATTTTAAAACATAATATCTATCACACAACCAAACATTCACTAAATTAAGTAGGAACATAAAGGTAGATAGCATCTTTGTAACTATTTTTGCTAATTTGAATTAACAAGACAACTAGCAAAACCCCACTTTCGAGTCATAAAATTCTTTTGTAGAACAAGAATCTAATGTTTTAAATTCTGAAGATTAAGGGCCTGTTTGGAAGGACGGTTGCGTTGCTTTTGAAAGTGCTTTTCATTTAGAAATACATCAAAATGATATTTTTTTTTATTTTTTAAGAATTATTTTTGACATCAGCACATCAGAATGATTTAAAAACACCAAAAAAATTCATTTAAAATGAAAAAAAAAAAAAGAGCAAACGGCGATACAACCGCCCTCCCAAACAACCTCTATATATTTTAAACAAATTGAATCTCTGGCATATGGCCGAGAAATTGAGTTTCAAGCCAAATACCATTCATGCTTAATGTTATTTTAAAAAGTTTTTAAAAAAACATTAACAAAAAGAATTACAATTAAAAAGGGATTCAAGTAATTAGTACATTTATAATTGAAACACTTGATTTAAATATAGAAACTATAATCAATTGTCATTTAAGTTTAATTATACCAAGATCATGAAATTAATAATGCATGACTAAGAGCTCAATTTGGTTTAAATTTTGTTTTTTTCCAAAATATTATTACAACCAATGAGACGAGATGCCCTCTTTTTTATTACTATTTGAACCAAAAGCAACATGGTTAGATGTTTTCTATAAGATTGGTGGTTTGCTCAAAAAAATTAAAAGGTTGACAGGATAAATTAAGAATCTGATGTATAGCATTAATTGTTATTCAAAGTGTTTTTTTTTTTTAAATATATATTAAAATAATTTTTATTTTATTTTAAAAAATTTATTTTTGATATCATTACATTAAAAAAAATACCAAGAAAAAAAATTAAAAATTAAAATATTTTTTAAAAT
>CM055426.1:11159547-11333190 GCA_029228465.1 Salix viminalis
ATATATATATTAGTTATAAGAGGATAAATCAAATAACACTAGGTAAAAATCATATTGTAGGTGAATTAAGTTATACGAATGTTAAAAATGCCTATTTTGTTTTCTAATAGAACTCTTGTTGAGCTTTTGAAAAAGTTGGTCAAAATTGTTTGCTCTCTTTATTAATTTTTTGAATTCAAACTCTTTAAGACTAGTATAGTATATATATAAAAAAAATTAATTATTGAATTCCTATTGATATGAAGTTACATTTTAAAGGTTATTTGAAAACAAAATTGAATAATAAATAAATGATTGAAGAATATTACTTTCCATACTTAAATAACGTGGATCTTTTTTTTTTCTTTTTATTTTTTTAATTTTAATTTGGTAATTCTTTTAATATCATCCTCAAACTTTTATTAATAATAATTTAGGTTGTCCTTGGATAAGCTAAATCGATTGTATCACATCAGTATAATTTTCATATAATTTAATTTAAAACCCGGGTTAAGCAAGGAGACAAATGGTTAGATTTTTTTCTATTAATTTCATCATTGTTTTTATTTTCAATTTTGTCCTCTAAGTATTTTTACCAGTAATCAAGTTGTTTTTGAACCGGCCAAGTCAATTAGGTCATGTTAGAACACTTATTATATAGTTTAATTTTAAACCCAAAATAGACAAGAAGTTGGGCCAAGAGATATTTTATATTAATTTCATCATTTGTTTTAGTTTCATCATAAGACATTTTTTAATAGTTGGGTCGGGAAGATTTTTATATTATTTTCATTATTATTTTTAGTTTTATCATTAATTAGATGCCTTATACCGATTGATAAGGATGTATTTAGATTAATACAAGGCGGCTTCTCGTGGACGAGGATTAACGAAAGGTCAGCAATGGCGGGAACATAAATTAATAAATCATCAAGAATATGCCCGCATATTAAACCTGACTAAATTCATCTTATAATTAATTATATGAAATCGCAATAATAAATTTATTTGCCGCGACAACAATTCAGTACGAAACATAGTTTTTCTGTTAAAAAAATGTTTATTGGCAATTTATATTTTGTTATTAATATTAAATATTTAATTTTTTTTTATTAAAAATCAATATCAATCTTTTGGAGATAAATTGGAATTACATAAATCTTTATAGAAAGAAAATAAAAGACAAGTCTTTGATATATTTGACCAAATTGCTTCGCTGTTGGCCTCTTCTCTTAACGAAACCAAACCGGCCCCGGCCCTTGTTTATCTTCTTCTTCTTCTCCTTTTATATTTGTCCCTTTTCTATAAATATATAGAAAGAAAGAGAAGAAAAGTCGTATATATTCATTCTTTTATAGCCCATCAAGAGAGGATTAGAGAGGAAATTAATGGCTGGTTTGCAAAGATCTGCCGTCTCTTTCAGGAGGCAAGGTTCCTCTGGGCTCATCTGGGATGATCGGTATGTCTCCGGAGAGCTAAACCAAATCGACCAGAAACAAGAACACGATGATCAAAATACAGAAATCAAGCTAGAAAATGATGTCAGGCCATCTTCAAGATCGGCGACGACGCCCAACATCACCATTGAGAGAAGTCGGTCCAGCGGTGGACAACGTGGCTACCGCACCGGCAGGGTGTCTCCGGCAATAGAGCCTCCCTCCCCTAAGGTATCTGCATGTGGGTTTTGTGGCGCTTTCGGGAAAGCAGCGAAGAATCATCGGAAAAAAGCCGGTATGAGTAGATCTCGATAATTAATATTCGTAACTCCCGATGGACAGTTCCGGTCGAAATGAGGTGTGGTCATTTATGGCATGGGTGTATGTTCATATATTTTCTAGGTTCGTAGATTTCTTAAAACTTGTCAGTTCATCTTAATAAAGTGAAACATAGGACCTTTTTTAGAACAAAACCAAGTTATGGATTGAATTTTTGTTCTTTCAATTTATTTTATTTTATTGTGGCCGACTATATGTGTTCTTTTACTCTCTCTCTCTCTCTCTCTATAATTATATATATATATATATATATATATATATATATACATACAGTTTTATGTATGGGAGCTTCCAATTATCTGTATAGGGTTTGGTGCTTGAGAATTTTTGACAAAATCAGAATTGAACACCCTCTCTTTCATGGAAGTTGCCCTCGATCTTCAATCTTAAATTCTTGACATACGGGATTTTAGAGTTTTTTCTTGGCTTTTTTTTCAGGTGAGATTAGAAATTAGGATCTTCCCTCGCTCTCAAATAATGAAAAGAAAAGCAGAATCTAGGTGAATCTAAACCTTTTCCTCATGGCAGAGGATTTATCGGGATCACCAAAGATCGGTGGACCCTGTTAAACAGGTTTTAGCAGGTCGATAATGGCAGTGCCTTTGTTTATTTGACGCTCATGCAATCAAGTACCGGGTGTTTGGTAGTGGTAGTGGTAGTGCTTTCCAAAGTGATATTGTGTTTGTTTTAAAAGTATTTTTAAAAAAAATTAAAAAAAATATTTTTATTTTTAATGTGATTAATTTTTTTATTTTTATATGATGATGTCAAAAATATTTTCTAATTGTTTGCTTCAATGTTGTTCCTCTTATTTTGTTTGAGCTTACTTAAATTCTCTAAATGATTAATTTACTTTCAAAGTTATTTACTAAACTTAGATATAATATTTCCCACTAAACCCAATTAACTAAGATGGAATGGTTTATAAAATATCAATGAAAAAAATTCTTCTCTCATAATCTTTAGTCTTATAACATTAACACCATATTCACCTGATAACTCTATTTTATAGATATTGTTATTGATTCGCTCAAGGATTTAGAATGATTTGTCTCCTTAACTACGATTTTTATTTTTTATGGGCCGAAAACCTCTCATTGCGCATATACACTTGTATCCCATCACTTGGTTGGAAAAAAATTATTTTGACACCGTGTATTGTCTTTGAGTGTGCATTAGTCATTCTTATTCTTAATATGCTACCTTATATTTTCATGAAAAATCAGATATTATAAATTAACTAGTCATAGAACTTGAAATTAATTTGAAGTAAATTAATGGATACAACTAACTAATAGACCAAGCTTGTTATATGCTTTTATTTTCGTATGCACGAGGTTGCAAAATTTACAATTACTCAACATAATTATGACACAAGTGGTGGAGCATTGCTAAAATAGCAGGAGCCAAGTTAGAATTACCATTAGGCATGAGGAATATAATTGAAAAAAATTGGGAAGGCATATTAATAAAATTTAAAGGGAAAATATGAAATGAGTCTAAATTTTAGGGACTATAATGGATTTTAAAAAATCTGGTGGAGAATGACCCTTTTATGATTATTCTACACGTGTAACTCAATTGTTAAAAAAAGATAAAAGAGAATGATGTTTCTCTTTTACTTAAAAGCTTATTAGCTATAGTGAAACAAAATCGATTGGGCATTAACACATCCACAACGATATTTCCTTTTTAAAATAAAAAATAAAGTAAAATTTTTTAAGTTCTTTTGTGTTTTTTTCTCATTTCGCGCATTGAAATTTTAAAGTTATACAAAATCATCCTAAACTTACTTGAATTACAACAATGATCTAAAGATGGAAAGAGAGAGAGTTTCGTTTTCAAGTGGATTAGAACGTGGTCTGAGGTTATGCAACAATTTCATTCGATTTTTAAAAATAAAATTATGTTTTATATTTTTGAATTGTTTGAATGTATTAATGATAAAACTAATTTTTAAAACATAATATTTAATATTTTTAAATAAAAACTATTCACTATCTTTTTACTAAATATCAACCTGGCTGTTTTTAAATCAATATTTTATAAATCTTGGGTGATGGAAAAAAAACAGTTGCCCTCGTATTTTTCAGCAACAAAATGATTGCTGAAAGTCATAGGACGGCATCGACAATTGTAGTGCGATACGCCTTTTTTTTTTAAACAAAAAAGAAAAAACTCTTAGGGCGCGTGTCCAACCCAGAGCGTGGCTTAGAAGCGGCCACACCCTTACATGCTCTGTTGTCAAAATTGCTAATTGCGATTTTGCGAGTCAACTCATCAAATCGTGTCAAATCGGGAAGAAAAATCGTTTTGGGTCAAACTCGGGTCAAAATAGTTCAAAATCGTCAAAATCGGACCGATCCATCCCGCTCTGCCTATAGACTCTACATCCTATCCCCTATCATGTCGTCCCCTGGCTAGCCCCCCCAGGCTAGCCCCCCCCCTCTCTTTCTCCCCAGGCTAGCCTGCCCTCTCTTTCTCCTATTTTAAAATAAAATAAAATGTATTTTTTAAATGCTAATATAATGATATAATTGTTATGTATTTTTAATTTCTTTTAAATCATGTTTAAATCTTAATTAATAAAATTTTATGGCCATAATTATATTATATTATATTCAAAAATATTTTACTTACGATTTTACTATTTTTCTATTCACATTGATTTTTGTATGGTAAATTTAAAGTACGATTCTACAATTCCGATTTTACGATCCGAGTTCAGAAACAACTTCCGATTCGTGTCAAAATCGAGATTTTGACAGCCATGCTTACATGGCCAACCTAACTTTCTTTTCCTTCTTTTTCTAGTTTTTTTATTCTATTTTTCGATTGTTTATTATTTTATCATTTTTCAAATTTCCAACATAATCAATGTGGTTGTTTTGTGTTTTTTATAACCTCAAAAAATGATTATTTTCTATAATTTTGACCTCCTTTTTTTTTAATTAAAACTATATATATTCACTGTTGAAAAAAGAAAAAGACGGTATTTTTTTGTACGGGCAATAATATCAGGAAAAAAGTACATGTGAATGATGTGAGAGCAATGGGAGGAGGAGGGCTATAGGATGTGGCTTACACGCGGTTGAATTGAGCCTGCAATACTGGACCCCATCTTAGCAGCTTAACGTTGAAAACTCAAATCCAATACTGGACCGTTGATTATATGTTTTAGCAATCCAACGTGTCCTGTGAGAATAGCTACAATTCTTTTCTCACTTCAGAATTCATGATGATTCTTTATTTACTGAAAAGAAAATCAATATTCATAATATATAAATAAAAAAATATCTATGTACAGAATAATGGAGTTTCTATTCAATAATTATGGACTCACTGATAAAAATTAAATACACTTCGCTTGAGAGTTTTGATGATTTCCTTCTTCATTGCTGATTCTTTTAATCGTTTTCAAAATATATAAATAATCAATTATGCTCTTGCTTTTATTATTTATTAAACCCAAACATATTCATAAAACATATTTAAATTTAAAAATAAAAACACACATGATATTAAATATTATATAAAACACATTAAATTAAAAAAAAAATCTACAAGTAATGTAGACTTGAAAATATCTAAAAATAAGTATTTTTTAAATTATAATAATTTTTTAATTTTTTAAAATTATTTTTGATACTAACACATGAAAATATCTAAAAATACTAAAACAAAATTTAATTTTAAAAAATTAAAAATAATTTTTTTTTCCAAAATAGTAATGAAACAGAAATAAAAATAAAGAGAACCAATAATAAAACACAGAACAGAGTAACAGACAGCAAGCAATGGTTAACAGAATGACAACGGGGAGATTGAAAAAAGAAAGAAGAAGAAAACGAAACGGGCAGGCCTAAAACGACGTCACATCATCAAGAAAAAGAAATAAGCCCGTGACAGTGGTTTTCAATTTAGAATGTTAGATAGATTCACTAGATCTCTGTCTCCCTCTCTATCAGTCTATCTTGCTGTTGATAAAACTGTCGGTACCTGGTTTCTGATGCCCATGTTCTCTTTAACCGAACATGAAGAACCTGGAATTTACTTTCTGTCCAAAAGGCACCACCACTATACGTGTGCTTATATGTGCATGTTTTGTATGTGTTCATGGATTTGACTCTCTCCTCCAGCTCCCCCAGTCTGAGCCAGCAAGAATCCGACCCAGTTCCAAAAGGGTCCTTTTTGTTGGTGATTTTGGTGCTAAAGGAGATGGTCTTAGCAATGATACTCAGGCATGTCATCATTTTGAGATCATTATACAGTTTCCATTATATATACTACGTTTTATTTTAATGTTTTATTTGATTTGTGTCTTCTGTTGTGCGACGTGGTTCGGTCACTCTATTCGAATGTTAATCATTCGACTTGAAAGGTGTTTTCTGTCAATGTCAATGTGGTGTTGCATGTTGAATGATGCCCATTTTATAAGAGTGCATGATTTTGTTTAGAATTTTAGAGATTCTGAGCAAATTAGCAATCATCTATATTTTGGACAATTTTGAGTAATTTTGTGTGTTGGCGTACCATGTCTAATTAAAGGAGTTCCTATTTCTTTTCTTTTTGGTGGAATGTATGAGCTCGTTTAGACAACAAAACTTTAATTTCTATTGGTGAACATCGTATTTCCTGAGCACAACTAATTTTCTGTTCGAGGAAAACTTGAACTTGTTTTGAGCTTCAGGTTGTAGATTTTGACTTCAACGTGGGGTTGGGTTGGGTTAAAGTATTTCTTTCTGTTCTATTGATATGGTATTATTTTTTGGTTTACAGGCTTTCAAAGAAGCTTGGGAGATGGCTTGTTCTTACCGGGACTCGAACCAGGATTGTAATTCCAGCTGGCTATAATTTTCTGGTCCATCCGGTTGATTTTGGAGGGCCTTGTAAATCAAAGGTCACTGTTGATGTAAGCATAACAGCTAACTGTTTTGTTGTGATTTGCATAATTTCTTCCTTCTATGTGAATATAGTTCCCCTATCAGTTACTGCATTGGAATTTTGATTTAATAGATCTCTGGTACAATTGTTGCTCCTGAAGACCCTGCTGCTTGGAAAGGTTTAAATCGTCGTAAGTGGCTCTACTTCCATGGGGTAAAGCACCTTACACTAGAAGGGGGAGGAACTGTCAATGGTATGGGATGGATATGGTGGGCCCAGTCTTGCAAGATCAACAAAACCAATGTATTTCTGTGACTCATACCTAGACTTTCTCATTAGTTTTTATTTATGAATTTTTCTTAACAGTAGCTTCATTTGTTTGCAACAGCCATGCCGAAATGCTCCAACGGTTAGTGCTGCTTTACTCTTTGAGCAATGCAGTTAGTTCCATTAATATACTTCTTTCTGTTGTATCTTTCATCCTATTTTTTCCTCAAGAACAATGTTTTCCTTTAATGATTTAAACACTTTAATCTAGTATAACAATCATGCTGCAGGCTATTACTTTCCATAAGTGCAAGGATCTGAAAGTCAAGAATCTTAAGGTGGTCTGTGGTCAAAAGATGCACATAGCATTCACTAGTTGTCTCAGGGTTATGACTCTCCATCTTATAGTGACATCACCTGCTTCTAGCCCCAATACTGATGGAGTCCACATCAGTGCTTCCCATGGAGTAACTATCAAGGATAGTGTTGTTAGAACAGGTTGGTAATTCTGGAAACTGACACATAGTTTTATTATTAGCATCGTGACTTAAATGTGTTTTCTCTTCCTTCTGTGTTTGGCTCATAAGTTTGTAGCTTTTTGATGCATGTAAAAATTTCCTTATAAGTATAATTTGATAATGTTATATGCAACTGCAAAACAAAGAGAGTATGATGATAATTTTGCTTGTGACATGCCATGCAGGAATCTTCATCTATGATCAGATATTTTTATTTCATTTGATTTCATTTCAACAATTCATTTTGTTGCTTTGGTAGCTGCACTTAGAAATCACGTGTCTTTTCATTTCGGCCAATGATGATAGTTTAGGTTCAATTGAGTATGAAATAAAATACCTGCTGCAACACCATTTCATGTCCGTTTCATTCTTTGATTGTCATTTGTGATGACCTCTCTGTCCATTATAATATTTTTTTTTCAATTCCTTATCAATACCAGCTTGTTAATGGATATATTCCCTGTAAATTGTAAAATGCTCAACTACATGGTATTTCTGTGGTTAAGACTTGGCTTATGATGATACAAAGAGGTTTTGGGGGTCTGGTTTTACCCTTGAATAGCTTGTGAATTTTTAGTTCTCATGGGCTACCATGCATGGGGCCACTTTTTGAAAAGCAAGGTGGGTCCCTTGCAGTGGAGATACTCTGCTGCTTGTGAAGGTAATAAACAAAATAAAAGGTGAGTTGTCTGTGATAGCAGACAGGCAGTATGCCATCACCGAGAAAGGACCAAACCTTACATGCTTAGAGAAGAAGTACAATGTTCCAAGTATCCATTATATTTTCTCCATAAGATGCTGCCCATTAAAGTATAGCACTGTATGTTTAATTGAAGATAGTTTGGAGAAAGAATTTTGAATTAGATGTTCTTGAAGCTGAACTTTTCTAACTCAAAAAAAGATGGTTAGCTATAGTACATCATCTTAAGTTGGGATTTTAGGGATGATTTTTTCTTCTTTTCCCGAGGTTCACAAAAAAAAATTCTTGAGATATAGGACCAGAATGATATTGTTTGTGCAAAAGATTGATTTGGGAGATGTAGGCTATTGGGTTATGGAGGCCTAAACCTGATCTTTTAATGAATTTCCCAAGTAAACTATTTGATGAACAGAAGATACAGGTGGTCGATATCAGTTGCAGTCTTTTATATTGATGTGTTAGCCTGGATTGGAGCTTGCCACCAAAATATCACTTCATTATGTGCAAATTTAAATAGAGCATCATATGTATATTCTTATGATACACCCTATTCCACCAATCACAAGTTTCATACAGTGAAATTCAAATTCAGTTAATGGTCTATAGATCTTTCCATGGTATAAAAAAGTCACTTACCCTGCATGCATTTAACCATAGATATATATATATATTGATTCGTTGATATTTGGTTCCTTTAAATAAATGGTGCTCAATTTTTTTTTAAAAAGAAAAAGAAAAGATATGCATCTATTTTATTTTAGTTGCTGATATGGTGGAACAGAACATGATGATCCCTTTTCCAACTCCATGTCGTTCAAATGAAGCTTGTGAACTTGTGGTTTGCTGTTTCTGTTATTTTCTCATTCTTAACAATTATACAAAGCTTGAAGCTTCACACTTGCATTTTTTATGTGTATTTTGAGTGGAAATGTTATCATGAGTTCCAATTTTGCATCTAGGAGATGATTGCATCTCTATAGTCAGCAACTCCTCACGAATCAAAATCAGAAACATTGTCTGCGGGCCCAGGCCATGGTATAAGGTAATAACAAAGTCCAGCATTGTCTAGCACTGCAGTATCATAAACGTCTCAAGTTCTTAACCTTTTCTTGTTTGTATTCATTAGCATTGGGAGCTTGGGGAAATCAAACTCATCATCATTGGTGCGGGATGTAATGGTTGATGGAGCTTTCCTTTCCAACACTGATAATGGGGTGCGGATAAAAACATGGCAGGTAAAGTTCTCTCTCTCTACCACACAACTCAAGCACACGTGCAAATCTCTATGTGCATCTCTGAATACATAGACAGATGTTTTTATTGGTGAATTCATTGTAATTAATCTAATCCTGACCTCTTTGAACATCACCAGGGAGGTAGTGGTAATGCCACAAATATCACATTCCAGAACATATTCATGGAAAACGTATCGAATCCAATTATAATAGATCAGTATTATTGTGATGCACAAATGCCATGTGCAAATCAGGTATGGTACTGACCTTTTCTCAAATTTTAGTGCAGAATATGAAAATTGTTGCCGAATATATTAGTAACAGGCCACACTTTTTATCAATCATTTCGGAGCTGTTAAATTCATATAGATTGGACCAGCACCACACACTACTTATCACACGATGGTCAAACATTCAACAATAAGGGTTACAGTGACATGTTCCAAGTCTGTAGCCTTAAGGAATGCGTCCTAGTTCATCGCTACCAAAACGGTTGTGCTGGATAGCTATCTGCGTGATTCTTTTTGGCTAGTATACAATATGAATGCATTTCTTGAATTGAAGAGATTACATGACTTACTTATGCCGTGGAATGCAGACTTCAGCTGTTAAAGTGGAGAATATATTCTTTAGGCGTATCAAAGGAACTTCAGCAACTGAGGAAGCTATAAAATTTGCTTGCAGCGACGACTTCCCCTGTAAAGGACTATACATGGAAGATGTTCATCTTCTGTCACACACTGGGGGAACGACAAGGTCTTTTTGTTGGCAAGCTTATGGCTCAAGTCGGGGTCTAGTGCACCCTTCTCCTTGTTTCTCATCCAGCGAAGGCTTCATCAAGGAGAAAGTCCCATCCCACTTCCTTCAGTCTTTTTGAAAACAAACTACACAGTTTAAATTAATGTATAAAAAATCAAACCAGAAGAGAATCATGGTCCATGCTTGTTTCGGATAAGTCTAAGACATGGTAATAGAACAAGGGAGAGTGATAATAATAGTACCAAGTTTAGAGAAACAGCTCGAGAGGGGGGGAAATTTGCCGTGAACTATAATCGTGTGTTTTTGCCGTGTATTCTATTTCAATAATCAATATGTACAGGTGCATTGCATATACATAGGGATTGACTCGACAAACCCATGAGCTTTATATTACTTATAATACCAATAGTCTGATCATATTACTTCAATGCTTCTCAGGAAGTTGAAATAGGATGTTGATGGTAATGATGGTTTTTTTCTAGACAAGAGTGGGCATCATTTATGAATTTATGTAAGCCATAGCCTACCAAAAGAATTTGAACCTATTCTTTCCGAAAAGATACTATTATTGTTTATAGTAAGTTTTGAAGGACGCAATTGTCAAGAGATGTTGGCACATCATTAGGGTTGCAAGAGGGTAGTGCCATCTAGATTGGGTTTGCAGTTTGTTATGATGTAGAGCGAGGTTTATGAAAGAGATTAATTTTATGTAGTAGACATGAGTGAAGTTATAGTAGTAGGCCCTGGTACCATAATAGAATAAGAATGAAAAATGAAGGAAATTATATTATATTTCAATAATCAATCTGCACAAAGTATATGTGTGTGTGTGTGTGTGTGTGTGTGTGTGTGTGTGTGTGTGTCTATTCAGTATCTTTTGGAGAGAATGATAGAATGCAACCATAAAATAAGGAATCAAAATTTCATTATGGTATTCTTCAAGGGTTTTTTGTTTGTTTATGTAGGTGAAGGTTTCTTTGAGTTTTTTGGTGTTGCAAATGATAGCATTTGTGTGACTGCAAGGGAACATGCTAAAATACATCATGCAACTATTAAGCTACCAGTAGTGCTAATATCTGGACACTCCAGAATCTCAATTTGCAGCCATGAACAATTTAGAGCAAGGGGAAAAAATCATCTACTTTCAGCTGAAACAACATTCAACGTTGAACAGTGGAAACCACTTGGAAAATGCTGGAAGTACAAATAATCATATTTTCTGAGCAGTTCTTCCAAAAGAACAAAAGACAATAGAGGAGACTTTGAAGTTATGATTACTACAGAATCAAATTGATCAGGATGCATCAGTTAATTGACTTTCATCATGTCCCATAATTGGGTTTTAGACTAAAAGTTAACCTCTAGCACCAGCTAGCGAGAACCAGGCTTTGGGCAACCCTCAGCAAGAGGCAAGTCCAAATTTTCCACAGTCCTGAATGTTCTTGGGACCATCTGGTCAACATAAAGAGTTCCCTCCAAATGATCACACTCGTGCTGTAGGATACGAGCCTGCCAACCAGAAGCATCCACTTTGATAGGCTGGCCATCACGACTCAAACCTACAACCTCAACATCAAGATGTCTCTCCACGATTGCTCTGAACCCATCAACACTGCAAGAAATAGCATAAGAAAAGGGGGGGAAATGATTACCTACATTGCTCATCAATTTAAAACTTCTGGCTATCCATACAATTATCTTTCTCTGTCAATGAAACATCTAAGATAGAGAAATAAATTAATATTTATTTTATTTTGCTCATGGACCAATAACTCCTGGCTGATATCATGGTGGGGAAAAAAACAAGAAAGAAAGAAGAAAAAACTAGGAGAATTTGGTGACAGTCCTACACTATCATTTTGCATGAGTGACTGGTCTTGGGACCTGGACCTGAACCTGCACCCTTAAGATTGAAAGCCTAAGATTTCAAGTTTTATGGCAGAACCAAGCAATGACCCCTTCTCTCATTTTTCTTCAATGGGTCTTAAAATACATCATTTAAGAACGAGAATTGAGGGTAAAAAGCCATCCCCATGCATGATTATATGAAAATAGTTAAGTGAATTTCCTAGCAATATACTCAATCAATAAGGGAATTGAGGAAGGGGAGAAGGTAGGATCAATTGCTTTGTTTGCTTGTTAACAAGGGATGAAATGTCAGCTTCTGCGAAAATATTTTTCCATAATTTTTTAATAAACTTCAGACAACCAAAGGGTGCATGTGCATATTATCTACATTGTGTTGTGCACATAAGAATAGGTACCGTGGTAGAACTTTTAGTTATAATGTAGCATTTTATTTGGAACATAAGTAAGAGGTCAAAAGTAAAAAATGAGTGACGCAGCAGGAAACCAAATCTCATTATGGACCCTTCCATCTTACCTCAGACACCCCTCAAAAAAGAACGCGGTCCTATTACTCTTCTTCTTAAGCTTTGGGTTCACGATCACCTGCCTCAAATTAACTAATAAATTGTAAAAGTAAAGTGAAAATTCTTGGATGCTTAAAATCAAGATATTTATTGTAATGTTCTCCTTGACCAAACCAACAAACGTACCAAAAGATCAAAAGGGCGTCTATCTTGTGCTCTAGTCTCATCCTTGGGTGCATAACCAATATATTCCGCTGTATCTTCCAAAACTATGATCTGCAGAAATGAATATGGTGAAACTTCTGTTACATGGAGTAGATTTCTTGTGTTGGGATCGCAAGGCATTTGCAAGAGCTGAAACCCTTTGGATATATAGCACATCAAATGGTTTGCTGACAGTAAATGTCGTGGCCAGTCTAGGTTGCTCTCATATCATAGGTGGGGAAATGGTATCTTGAATTCTCAATCACTGTCAATGTTTTTTTTTCTATTCCTTTAACGTTGATACTTGAGAACTTTTCACCACTCAAAATCTATAATGATCTACTTAATTCTACTACAGGCTATCACCACCATCACCATCTAGCATATTCAAAGCTGCACTAAATAAATCTTTAACAGGAAAAGATGGACCCCCTCATTCCCTACATTCTCACAATTTTGTATACCCTCAGTACCATGTAAGCTAAACAGCATTAACAATCACTCAACTTTCTTAAAGACAATAAACAGAGGGAAACAGAAAAACCAACCCTTAAGGGGATTCCAATCTGAGGAGCAGCAAGACCAACACCGGGAGCCGTTCTCATAGCCTTAACCATATCATCAATTATCTTCTGTATCCTCTCCGACCCAATTTCCTTCGGGTCAACTTCCCGGGCGGGCTCGTGTAGAACTGGGTCACCCGCTTTAACTATATCGGGCAAGATGGTTTTCTTATTTTGTCCCCTACCCAGAAACCAACCCGCTTTGGCGATGGAAGAGGAAGAGAGAGATTTCCGGGTAGTGAAGTGGGGGTATGGGTTCATGAATTCGGATTTTGGAAAGATATCGGAAGGCGAGTGGTGGGTTTAGAGCATTTTTCAGCGAGTGAAATCGGGAGGAGACGGAGAGAGAATCGGTGGAGAGACTCCATGCGATATGATGATGAATGTCGAACAACAAAAGCAAGCAAGACGAGACTCATGAGAAGGGGTTTTGAGGGAGGGAAAAAAGGGAAAACGAGGAGGGATGAAATTCCATTGGGCTAGCCTTAGGATTTGAACATCCTTGATGGGCTTTAATTGGGCTCTGAAGAAAATCCATAAAAGAAAATCCATAAGATTACCCATCACTAATAGCCGGCCCAACGCACTAACTTGTCTCTTTTTTACAGTGGGCTGTGTTCATTTTTTATTTCATTTTCATTAAAAGAATTCATAGGAGAAATTTAAAAATACATCATAATTTCAACTGATTTTTTACAAAAATATAAAATCATAACCTTAATTTTTTGTATTTGTGATTTAATCGTATCGTATTAATTTTAATTAATTTAAAATTACAAGTTATATTGGAAAAATATATATTTTAACTTAAAAATATTATATTAAATCTATAATAAAAAAAGTAGTTTAATGAGAAAATAAATAAATAAAATGAAAAAAAAAGTAATTTAATCTCTTACATTTCTAAAAATTTCTTGTATATAAAATAAAAAAAAGCTTTATTATTCATGTTTTTTCATAATTTATAAAATAGTGAAAAACTTGTAAAAGAAACCCACGGAGAACCTCAAAGTTTTTGGGGTTTTATTATTCTCTTATATTTTTCAGCATGGAAAATAATTTTAAGTGCATTTATTGTATTGGAATTGTTTCTTAAAGAAGAATTGGGTTTAATTTATGTTTTTGGTTCATTAGAAGTTGGTTTAAAAGTCAAAAACAAGAGGGGTTGATGTTTTCCTATGACCTTATCTATAAATCATCATGGATTCCAACAGTGAAATCATTATTTTGCCTCTTGTATCATAAAATTTAACACCTGATATTTGAGGTATTTTGAATATTTCTAGGGAGATCTATTTGACATTTGCATATTATTTGGGGATATTCTTGTATTTTCTATTTTTATTTGCAAAGTGAAACTACCTAGTTATCCTTGGTTGTTCTCTCTCCTACAGCAATAAAATGCATGTCAATTTTTTTTATGTTTATAGGTGTTTTATTTCAGTTCCTAGTCTTTGATTTCTTTTTTTCTTCCTGATTTGTTCAGTAGATATTTTGATTTCCCCCCCAATAATACGCTTCAATTGAAATTGATCCTATATGTTGTTTTTTATTTTAGTTATTATTCTCTTTGTTTTGGTTCCTTTAATTTTTTCAGTCTACAGGTTTTTATTGTTTTCAATTTTGTCCTCTAGTGGAAATTTGTCATATACACTACTTTTTATTTTGTTCTTTATTCTTTTGATTTTTTTAAAGATTACACTGCTATTTTTTTAAAAAAAAATCCCTTAAATTTTTTCGGTCTCAAGGTTTTGATTTATTGTAATTTTGTCCTTCAATTAGAATTAATTAAAATTTTTATTTTTTTATTTTGGCTTCAATTTTTTATTTAGTATTAGTTCTTTTGGTTTTTTTAGTCAATCTTGGATAGTATTTATTTTTTGTCCATATTTATACATCAATGCTTTTAGTTTTTGTTTTATTTTTTGTCAGGGTTTTATTTTTATACGGTTCAGTCCTAATATTTTAATTTATGTTGATGATTATTTTAGAATTATAATTTTTTTTCTTTTTTAGTGTTTTCTGTTATTTTTATTTGTTCTTTAGATGAGATGATTTATTTTATGCTCATAATATTTATTTTAGTTTTATTTATTTATTTATTTTGTTTTTTTCTCTTTTGTTGAAGTTTTTTTATTCTTCGATATAATTTGATGGTTTCATTTTTTGAGCAATAACAATAATACTTTTAGTGATATTTTTTATTTTCTTGCTTGCTTCTTTGTAAAAATGTTTTGTTTTTTATTCTTCGGGGCAATTTAATCATTTTAATTATTTGGACAATAATAGTGATAATAATTTTAAATGTTATTGTCATGATAATGATGATAACGTAACAATAGATTTTCAATGATGTTTTTTTTATATAGGTAAAAAATCAATAACTTATTTTATTGTTTAGTTATTGTAAGTGTTTCCACAATTTATATTTTATTGATGTATTTAATTTAAATTAGATTATAAAATAAACTAATTTAAGGTATCTGAATCTTCTTGCTTTTTTAATGATGATGATAATTTTATATTATTCATTTTGTTAAAATCTATTAAATAAATAAATTTATATCTATTTAAAACTCACATAATATTGTATTAAAAACTCGTCCTCCACTAGAATTCTACACAAATCTACAATATAATAAAAAAAAATACACTTAATATATTTTTTGCACTTAAGAAAAATATTATTCTGCCGCGGTGAAATGCGGGTAAGTGGGTAGTAATTTATAAACTTTGAGGATGTATTGGTAATCCGTGTAGTGAAAGGTGTAATGGTCCTTGTAGTCGTGGCAATAAAGGCGTCTCTTGTGCTGACTTTCGGCCCTGGCCCGCCTGTTTTCTTTGAAAAAAGACACTACTTTCACGTGCGTGGGGGACAAAATTCAATGGCGCAGAGTTCTTTTATTAGGTCAACAGATACGGGTTCAGCCGGGAACTCTTCATTTTCCTTATATTATAAAATTAATTTAAAATAAAAATTTAAATTTTCTATAAATAATTTTGAAACCCCATACTAAACCGTAAATAAAATAGTAAATTACTATGAAATAATAACATTCTCACCTCATTCAAGTAGTGATTTGATTGGGTGAATCCCCGTGTAGATAGGTTGCTGGGGTTTTGAAATTAAAAAAAAAAAATACTAATCGTTTCGAGTATTTTTTTTTAAATATATTAAAATAATATTTTGGTAAAAAAAAAATCAACATAAATTCAGCTTTGAATTAAGCTTAAAATCAGTTAATGTGTGTGTGTATATATTAATGGTAAACAATTATTTTAAAGAGTTAATTATTTTAATATATTTAATACATAATTATTTTAACAATTTGATATGACTTGGTTAATTTGATGACTTTCAAGACAACTCAAATAATTCATAATTAATATAATATTAAAGAATAATATTGAGAGGAAAAAAATTAATTAAAAAAACAAGTTTAGCTCGATTGAGCTCATCAAACTTATAACATGTATCATGAAATTAAAATAATTTTATAGAAATTAAACTAGAAACAAATCAAAAGGAAAAAATCTAGTGGTATTTCTTTTTCTTTTTTTTTTTGCAATGAACTGTTTTTGTAAGATTTTCGATAGTTTTTGTAGAATATAGGAATAATATTTTGTAAAATAAATTTTATTTTAATATTTTTATTGTAGCCTGTAAAAAGAATTCTTCAAAAGTCAAATTTTTGATTTTTAAGCTTTCTATTTGGCACGTTTTCCATCATTTGGAAGGTTGGACGATAAGACCTCTCTCTAGGAGTTTTCACTCCCTTTTATACAAACACCCAATCTAAATTTTATCGTTGATTATTTTTTATTTTTTAAAGTATTTTTTATATTAATATATTAAAAAAATATTTTTTTTAAAAAAATTAATATTTTTTAAAAACACTTTTAAAACATAAAAAAATAGTGATACATTTTGTTTATAAACAAAACTATTCATTGTTTTATTTTATTTTATATTAATGAAGAATATAAATTATAATTTAATCATCCATATAATATTTTGTTTAACTAATGTTTTGGATTTTCATCAAGTTTATATCAAGATTTATTCGTTCTTTTTTATATCTCTATATAAATTATATTTGATCCTAGCAATTTCTAGTAAAATGATTGGAATCTATAATTGGATAAATAAACAATTGAACACAGCGTTGTTAATACTATTCCGTTCTGGCCGGAATAGCCGGAACGTTGCCATTAAAAAAATTGAGACAAAACGATGTCGTTTTATCTCGATTTTAATTCCGTCCCGTTCCGGAAATACCGGCCAAATTCCGGCTGAACGCCTCGGTACCGTTCCGGGTGTGCTGTTCTGGCCTTAAAATCCTCCTTATTTTGATTAATTTGTGATTCTGTTTCTAATTTTGAGATTATGTTTGTTTGACTTTATGTTTATATTGTATAAATTTAAAGTTAATTTATCTTGAATTTTAATTATGGTTGTTAAATTAATATTTTAATTTTTTTCATATATATATATATATAATTAATTATATATGAACAGTACAACCTCGAAACGACACGTTAAAATATTCTAAAACCGAAATATTCTATACTAATAAAAAAAACTGAAATGATAACTGAAACGATATTGAAAACCTTGACTGGATATACATATCAGGAGGAGCCCCGAAGATGACAAATCGGGGTTGGGTCACCAATGGCACTCTCTGTCTTCTGAACCAATCCAAAAACACGGACTGGTTTATCTATTGGGATAAGGAGGAGAATTTCCAAAAAATAGAAAACTTTCAAAAGAGATTCCTTCTCATTAAATAAATTATAACGAAACAAGATGATCATCTCCACGTAGGATCTCATTTGCTTTGTTTTATTAACAGCTAGCGCTGCAGGAACCAACCAGCAGAAGCTAAATATAAATTCTATTTACCAAATTGCCCAACCTAAACTCTCTCTCCTGCTGGACCACTGGCTTCACATTCCAGCAAGATTCACTGAGTTTCACTGACCATATTGCCCCTACGGCTCCGCCTAAACGGCTCGCTCCGGCTGGAGCACCGGCTGCATCTGCTGCATCGTTTGGAGGTTCAGGGAGGAGCATGACCGTGCGATTTCGCCGACCAGAGGGATCACCGGGAGATTATCGCAGTTGCAAATCTCAACCATGAATCCGTCGGGGTCGTGAAAGAACAGCTGCTCCACCTGAACCCCACCTTCCTCTACCAATGCTCGCACGTGCTGAATTCCCAGGTCTTTCAGCTTCTTCTCCACCGCTCCCATGCTCTCGCACTGTGCATGACAGAAGTCAACGCGTTCAAATTTAGCATGCATACTTCTTCTTCTCGACATAAGAAAAAACTGTTGAGCTCTTTTTAATTAGATGGTGATGAATTTACTGTATATAAATCAAGAAAGATTCCAAGACTCGAGTTTTTAGATTCTTGAAGGCCACCTGCCATCATCAGCAGACAAGCTTGGATATATACTACCTATGGACAAATATTCTCTCAACTTGAAAATACAGAAAGACAACCTTAAAACTCCATGGATACCAGATATTCTCTCAGTTTTCTTCAGAACAATTGCTGCCATCTAGATTTACGTAATGCAACTGAATAGTGAAGAACCCTAAACCCTAGCTAGTCATGGAATAAGAGATCAAATGCATGTATAGCCATTCTATTTTAAGAAACTAAAACCAATGACATTGGGAGTCGCATTGCTTCTCGTCCTATTTGTTAAAGCTTTTATGTGGGAAATCAAACGATCCCTTTTTATCTAAAATTGCTCTTATTTTGTAGAAAAAACCATTCATTTTGTCTTCGTGTAGCTTGACATTTAATTTCTAATAAATTACCTGAAACGAGATGTGATTGTCCTTGGGGTTAATTTCACGTTTCTTGGGCATCTTCTCTGGATCTTCAGATTGCAATAAATGAATTCCAATTCCAAAACCAAATAGCCTGCATGAACAATTAAACAAAATGAAGAAAAATCAGAAAAGAAAGCACTTCATGAAGAAAGCTGTAATATTTTCTTTCTTTGCTCTAGTTAATTTCTTGAAATCTTTACAGTATCGGGTTGCAAAGTTGCAAGGGCCGTGGTGGGTGTAAGAGAATTTACGTACCATGCCCCATCAAAGTTGAAAGATCCTGGCCTCCTTATGGGCACAAAACCAAGAACATCCTGATAGAAATCAATGGATTCCTTCACTGATCTACACAGACGTGAGATGTGGTTCAAAGACTTGAGATGAAGTGGGTTTCCCATGCGGCCCTTCATTTTCAAAGAACTCCAAGAATCAAAAACAAAAGGCGAACGATCGAATGATTCAGCAAAGAAGTTGAAATAGTCACGGCAGCTCCGATTATGCAGAGGGATAGTATCTGCGGGTCTTACTTATATAGATGAAGAAGAAGAAGAAGAAGAAGAAACAGGGGTGGGTGGTGATCTATTCACACTAACGTTGGACGCTGCGTGTCAATCTGACACAGCTTGTTGGATTTGGATGATCCCGACACGTCAGAATCCACATGCTGAGTAGGCTCATCACCCTGCTCAACCTGGTCACGTACACGTAGCCTTGCCCATTATAATTTTCTTTTCGAGGTGGAAAGGCACTGCGCCACGCCACCACCTCCATTCTCAGAAACTCCACCGCATATTTGCTGTCTTTGTACTGTAACTCTAAATATATATATAAATATAAATATAAATATAAATAAATATAAATATAAATATAAATAAATTTAAGGGTGACGTGGAATTGGGAGCATCTACTCACGATGGGCTGGCTATTGAAGATGACAAATTTGAGACCGGGAGAGCTTTCCCGGGAAATTAGCGATTGACTGGGCAGAATTTTTTTGTCAACATACTAACGTTCTCTTCCTAAGCAACGAATGTTTTGATAAGTTTTATGGTTCTTACAGAGTAATCATTGATATTTTATTAATATTAATTTAAAAATACATGTATGCAATAATTAATATTATATATTTTCTTACTGAATACTATAAAATCCTCAGAATGTTTTTTCATTTCCAACATCATAAGAAAAGAATTATTATTAAAAAAAAGAGTCAATTCACTGTTTTTTATGGCATTTTGAGTGACTTCTTTTAATTTACTTTAGTTGGCTAGCTTTTAAAAAAGAAAGAGATATACGTACAGGAATATATATATATATATATAGGCTTAGCGCAGTTTGTAAAGTGTTTAGATGGTATTTTGGGTCAAAACGATTTTACGGCTTAAGAATCTTTTAAGTTCTGATTTTTCAGCCATTGTTATGGCCGGAATCTTGGTAAGAACATACATCGTGTCATCTAGTTTGGCCGGAATCTTGGTATTGTCGCCTGCCCAAGTATAATTAAAATTTATTTATTTATTTATTTATTAAAAAAATTATTATTTTTTTGGTATTTTTAGATTATTATCATGTGCTAATATAAAAAAAAATTAAAATTTAAAAAAATATTTTTTTTGATGTATTTCTAAATGAAAAAACATTTTCAAGAGCAATTTCAACCACATTACCAAACAATCACTTAATTTTACTCTCATTTCAGTCCGGTCTAAATACTTGTTTAAAAGCATGGTTGAAGTTGTTTTTTAAAGTATTTTCATTAGGAAATACATCAAAATGATATTTTTATTTAAAAAAATTATATCAACATATGAAAATAATCTAAAAATATTCAATTTTTTTAATAAAAAATAAAAAATAAAATTCAATTTCAATTTTTTTAAAATATTTTTAAAACATAATGTTAAACACCTCTAAACCGGAGAGAACATAGTCAAGTGGACATCACTCCAACTATTCGAAGGAGGAATATATGTAGATTTAGTGGCCTTTTTTATAATAAAATTAAGGCCTATATTATCAATTTGGTTAATTTTATATTGGAAATGTCTCTATGTTTGATTTACCATTATCATTATCCAAAAACTATTTAAAACAAATAATTTTTTGTTATTTTGAGGTAATTTTTTTCACATAACTGATAAAATTACAATCTATTTCAAAAACAATTTCAAGAATTCTTGAGATCAAGAAGTGTTTTTACTTTTCTTAAGCATTAAGTATTTATGAAATTTCAAAACATAAGAAATAATTAGAAATGATCACAAATTTTGTCGGGGATAGAAATAATCGAATAAATTTATCTGCTAAGTCTTAATATGATTTTTAAAATACTTATATGATCAAATGCATAAGACCTAACCAAAGCTTAAAAGAGGCTAATTTTAGGAACAACATATACAAAATTTTCAAAAATCATAATAAAATTATTCATGTAAATTCACACGATCTTCTTAGAGCACTCAAAATAATTTGAGATAATTACAGCTTATTTTTTTCCTAATTTGTTGAATTTTTATTTTTTTAAAGAATAAAAATACTTTTAAAATTAATTTTTTTTAAAAAATTGGGTTGAATTTTCTCTAGCCATATCAAAATAGAAATGTTTTTAAAATAATTTTCCATTAATACTAACAATCAAATAAAATGGAAAGACAATATTGACCAAAACATAATAATTTAAAAATAGAACTTATCAAATTGATAGTATAAACATCAATTTATCACAGCCTCATAGTTTAAGGAAATAATTTTTTTTTTCTGAAGCATTAAACTAATAAGCTAACCACACTGCATCAAAGACAAGAACCAGAGGTGAAACTACCGCGAGACTGGCTTTCGAATCATGTGAAAGGCTAAAGGTTTCATGAAAGATTGTTAAAAGTTGTTTTTTTTTTTATTTTAAAATATATTAAAATATTATTATCGTTATTTAAAAAAAATATTTTTGACAAAATAATCTGAAAACATAAAAATTTACCCTATCTATGGCTATGTAAATCAGTATAAAATTCAAAATAAAATCATGACAAGATAGTTAAATGATAAAAACTTTCAATTGATATAACTCCTTTTTTTTTGGGGTTTAGGAGATCAACAAGGCCTGGGTGTGCTATTTTGGGGCTATAAAAGATTATTTTCGAGAACTTAACTTTGGCCCAAGACAGTGTTAATACTGTGATTTAAAAATATTTTTGAAAAAAAATAAAAAAATATTGTTTTTATTTTTATTTTTTATTTTAAATTAATTTTTTTGGTGTTTTTATATCATTTTGATGTTCTGATATTAAAAATAATTTTACTTTTTAATAAAAATATTATTTTAATACATTTATGAACGTCAAACACATTTAAAAACAACATCAATTACACTCTCAAACAGACCATGAAATAAGTTTTGCATCCCATGAATAAGTTTAATCAACTTCATTATTTTTCCAACACTAACTCTACATAACCTGGATAATTTTTGCATCTTTTTTTAACAAAAAAATATGTTTAATTTTGGTTTTAGGAAGGGTAATCATATATGTTAATGGAGGAAATTCTATCAGTTTTGGTTCCTAAAATTGTCCATAAAATAGGGTTGAAGAATAATGTTTCAAGCTGGGTTTTTTACACTATTTTAGACTCTCTTTTTTGCAAAATTAGACATCTTTTTTTAACCTAAATTCCCAACTTCACTCTTCTAGTTCATTAAGCCTGATTAATATTTCCTTTCCCTCATAATATAGAGTTTAAGTTTAGTCTTTGTAGAGAGACATTAAGTATAGTTCCTTTGATTTTATTAGACATTGTTTAGAAGTACAATAAGAAATTGTTGGAATCCCTAGAGACTTATTAAAGGTAGTAATTTTGGATCAAGTGAGAGCAATAATGCTTTTTTTTTAAAAAAAAAGATTAATCCTTGACAACAACAAGAATAGTAGCTTAATTATATTATAAGAGCTTCAACAAGTTTCCTAAATTAGTTTATTTATGTGTAAAATATATACTTGTTTAGTATTAATATTGGCATCTTGTTTTAATCTTGTATGCAAGTAAGTGTGTGTGACTAATATGTAATGCAAAAAGTCAGATGCACCATGGTCAAATAATTAATGACTAATATGTAATGCAAAAAGATTGAACTACCCTCAACCCATAGGCGTCTTATTTTTTCTTGGAATGACACTATAATCATTTCCCTATATCAATGGATAATGGATTTAATGTGTCTCTATAAAGTTTACGCTACACGATATATCATAACAGAAATAGAAAATGTTTAGTGTGGTGTGATTTGTCTCTTCTTATATATTATATATGAGGACAATTTTGTCTTTTGATCATTTTTTAGATTTTTCTTTGACCTAGTATGTAAAGTATAGCAACGAGAAAGCGAAAACACAATAAAGTCTTATGAGGTTTTTATCTATAATTATCCAAAATAGAAATAGAAGAATCAAAATAAGGAAAAAAAATAATGAACTAAAATTAATAGCTTAATAAAGACACTATTATTCTTTTTTTCTAAAATTTCAAAATATATCACAATCCAAAATAAGTTTTTGACAATTGTATAGATAAGTTCGTGACAATTTCATAAATATTATTAATCAAATATTGTAATTCAATTGCAGAAAATAATTGATTTCAAATAACATCATTGTGATTCACAAAAACACTCTTTATATCTCACATCATCCTTGCTTTTCACTTAAACATCAAAGATTACACACAACTTGAACATCAAACACTACATGACTTTGTTAACTCCTTTCTATTTTAAAGCAAACAATGTTGATATGCAAAATTAATAAACCTAAATAATCCTAATGAGAGAGGGACAATTAGTAACAAATTTTAATAATAAGAGTATTTTTAATATCAATTATAAAGAGAATTTTTATAAGTAAATCAATGGATTTTTATTTGTCTTGTTTTTTAACTATTGAATTTCATTTGAAATTAAAATTAATAATAATTTAACCCTTGAAATTGATTTGTTTTACAATGGAAAACCATTTTTTTATCAACATGGATGTTTGAATTAATTTATACGCACTTCAACTAATATCACGGATTCTATTATATAATGTTTTAATATTTATTATATTACCAATATTCAAAATTGATATTATCGAAAAACAAAAATTTTAATGTCAATTTCTTAGCACCACGAGCAACTACTAAACGGTTAAAAACCGTTTTAATAAATGCAAGGAATGCATTGCGCAGTCCATCTCCTTTATCCGATCTAAGCAGAGCAAATTCTCCAAGGCGAAGGCCAAGGGGAACACGAACATAAAACCTAACCTCACCGGAAAATTAACCCGTGTTTCTGAATAATCAAATGATTGCCGTCTCCGTGAAGCCACTGTTCATTGCCATATTTACCCTCTCTCTTTTCCTAGCAATCCTTTTTCTGTCTCCTTCTTCTCCGTTTTCACCACCCTCCTCATCGCTTCCTTCTACTATACAAACGTAAGCTCCACCTTTCTGTTTACAGTTCTTCAAACTCTACCTTATATTTTTATTTAGTGTGTTTTGTTTGTATTGGTGCATTGCTTCTTGATTTAGAGGAAAATTGGAGATATGGGATGTTAACAGGCTTGTGGAGTGGAGGCCATGCAAGTGGTGGATTCATGGAGCTCGTACCGGTTAATCCACCTCTCTCTCTCTCTCTCTGTGATTTTTGTATCTGTCTGTGTGGGCTATTTTATTTTTTCTCTTTTCTTTCCTGTTAGTTAATTGTGCACTTGAAGGGTATTGGTAATATAATTCGAGCTCTGTACATTGCTTTAATGAAATTTAAATATAGTTATTATTTTTCAAAGCAAGTAAGAGATAGAGTTCATTTTGCGTTCCTGGCTGTGAAATAGAAGGAGAAAAAGAATTTGGGAACTAAGAATGGCATTGAGTTTGAGTTATGGGAATGAGATTCTTTTCTTAAGTGTTGTCCGTAATTAATTCAACCATTCACTTTGACTGCTTCAAGGTCGTAAATGGCTTGGACATTTCAGAGGATTTGCTTGTGTACAAGTTTTGTCTTAGATTTATTTGATATTGAAATCTGGGAGAGATACAGACTTTTTTTCCAATTATCGTAGGTGCAGCTCCGAATAGGGTTTGAGTCCAGCTAGAGGGATTCTCTTACCCCCTTTTTTTTCCTGAATCAATTTCAATTGGTTTTCATTGCAGAAAACTGCTTTGGTTTTTTTGTTGAAATCATGCAGCTCTACCAGCAGAGAGTAATGGATATATCCGTGTGGATTGCTATGGTGGCCTCAACCAGATGAGACGAGATGTGAGTGTAGAGCAAATACTATTTATTGTTATTTGTGGGTAATACTCGGTTAATATATGCTGTTATTCAAAATGCTCCTTGTTTATGATCTATGCAGTTCTGTGATGGTGTTGGCATTGCCCGTTTGTTAAATGCAACTCTGGTTTTGCCAAAGTTCGAGGCAGCAGCTTACTGGAATGAATCAAGGTAGCTTTTGATCATGCTTATCAATTACCACTGGCCAGTAACTCGGAATGTGTTTTTACTTGCATGAATTTCCTCATAAAATAGACTGAATGTACAACATATGGAGATGGTCTTCATTGTTGTGTCTTAGATGATTAGATAATGCAAAGGAAAAAAATTTTAAATCCAAGCAATATCAAAGCATGTTTTGATTGATTTTATTCTTGTGCAAGCTCTAAGTAGATTGTGTCTGGGATTTTTCACGGCTTTACATTTTCTATGCATTCCCATGTAGCATTATTAGGCTATTGTTATCATGGATCAAATTTTAGATATTCCCATGTACAATTATTTGAGTTTTTTTGTCATTTTCTGCAATATGAAAGGGAATGAAGCATGTTTGCCCATCATAGTGGTATCTGGTATGTCCAGTTTACCTGCACATCTTAGATTATGGCCTCTCTATCCTGGCGTCTTTTTATGGTGACCGGTAGAGTCTTACATTTTACATGTACTGTTGTGATTACTTAGTCAAGTATTCCTTAGAAAACACTCTTGCAAAGAAATCTGACATCTCCATGATCTCACTCTTGTTTCAATAGTTCTTATTTTAAAATTTTAAAGATTAGTTAATATTTACTCTTAAACAGATGTGCTATATCTGAAAGTCTGGTGATTTGATATGTTTTATCAGGAGTGTACAGTGTTGAGCTGTTAGATTGATGTTTTTATTTTTCTTGGAGCTGATATTACCTGCTCCGCTTGTTTATAGTGGCACTTCATTTTTTTCCTTATAGATAGCATATGCCATATGAGACCTAAATGCATCAAAGCCAAGGACATGTCTTAAATGTCTCTCACTAGCAGATGCCTGTCATCTGCACTAGTTGATACCCTCTTTAGGAAAACATCACCATTTCAGTGTCATTTGAGCCCTCTGTTGACCGCCATACTTTTGGCCACCAAAATCATTAAATCCCATCCCAAAACGATACCCAAGATGTCTTTCCAGTTTTCAATCTCAGATCATCTTTAAAATTCAAGATCTAAACACATTCAAAACAAATTAAATTTTTGTTTCCTAGATCCTTCTTATTTTAGGTCTTAAAACACATAACTGTGGCAAAGGAATATGATGAGGACAGAAAATTGGCAAGGGGCGTCTAGGTTTTGGCAGCCATGGCTTTGCCAGCAAGTGATCTGGTTCCTTTGTCCTCTCCCACAGATTTTTTTATTTATTTTTTAGAAGGCCAAAGAGATAGCACAAATAAAGTGGATTGTGAAAGTTAACATAGAAGACATAAGGAAATAAACAGTGCTTAGTATTATCTTCCCTGACCCTATCCATTGTGTACTGAAAAAGATTTTAGTTTGCTGATATGGAAAAAAGGGCGGGGTGATTTATTCTAAAAGTGTAAGTAATGTGTTGTCACTTTAAGGGGAGTTATGTCCATTGAATAAATAAATAACATGGCCATGGAGCAACAATAACGACACCCATCTCTAGCTCTTTTCTTTTCAAAACAAGCAGATATATAATGCAATATCCCAGTGTATCATCTCTCCACTCCCTAACCCAACCCCCCCAATATGAGTTGTTTGTCCTCTCCCAGGGAAAGTCTTCTTTTGTCCTTGAGTAAGACAAAGGTTTTGTTGAGCTTGTTTATATATATATAATTTCCTCTGCTTTAAGCAGTTTATCCCATGTAATAAACTTAATAGGAAACTCTTCTTTTTTTGGTAAAGTAGTGATGAAAATGTTTGAGATGTACAATAATTCAATATCAAATAATGGAGGCTAAAAGCATCTTTATGTGTTTGAATTTGAATGCTGTCATTTCCATGGACAATACAGTATATGACCCTTTAATTGCATCTCAGTGGATTTGCAGATGTGTTTGATGTTGATTACTTCATTCAACAGATGGATGGCTTCATTAAAGTTGTCAAAGAACTGCCAACAGAGGTTGCATTAAAAGAACCCTTTCGTGTTGACTGTAGCAAAAGAAAAGGCCAATTTGATTACATTGAAAGTGTTCTCCCGTCTTTATTGAAATATCAATACATTTCAATTACACCAGCAATGAGTCAAAGAAGGGACAGGTATCAGATCGCATGTCAGTTTTTCATGTGTAGTGATGACATGACATTCACTGTTAAGCTTATAGGATTAACTCCATGCATATATTATTAGTTTAAGACTTTATTTACATGTTTAGAAATGGAAAAGGAGGATTATTTACATGTTTAGAAATGGAAAAGGAGCATGTAGTTTTGTTATGTAAACTTTTCCAATTTTGTTCAGGTATCCTCAGTATGCAAAAGCTGCACTTTGTCAAGCTTGTTATGGTTCATTACGCCTTGCAAGAACCTTGGAACAGAAAGCTGCGCAACTTCTGGAAGCTATACCAAAACCCTTTCTTTCGTTGCATCTTCGATTTGAACCAGACATGGTAGCATATAGCCAATGTGACTACTCAGGCCTTTCTCCTGCCTCCATAGAAGTCATTGAAGCTGCAAGGGGAGACAGAAAACCATGGACTGGGGAGTTGGCTCATGTTTGGAGAAAACGAGGGAAGTGTCCCCTCACACCAAACGAGACAGCCTTCATTTTGCAGGCACTTTCCATCCCTAGAAACACAAATATATATCTTGCAGCAGGGGATGGCCTGGTAGAAATTGAAGGTTTAAAATCCACCTACACCAATGTGGTCACCAAATCTGCACTTCTCAGCGGTGAGGATTTCCTAAATATGCATGGTAACACGAAAGCTGCTTTGGATTATTATGTATCAATCAACAGTGATTCATATGTGGCCACTTTTTTCGGGAACATGGACAAGATGGTTGCTGCGATGCGAGCTTGTAAGGGGTTGCATAACACCCTATTCCTAAGCCGGAGAGCTTATGCAGAGCTGACTTCTGAGGGTTTGGATGGGAAGGAGCTGATGCAAGGCTTATGGATGGCTCATAAAGAAGAATTTTCCATGGGAAGAGGGTATGCTTTGCCTGACTGCTTTTGTGACTTCAAACTGTGATTTCATGTTTTAGGATTTGACTTTGTTTGAATTTCCTTGTAATCTCTTTTGTATATGATTTGACACTGGTTGCAATTCCCACTCGGAGAGCTTGGTGGATTGCCCCATGTTGATTCAAAACATGTGGCAGAACAACCACCATACTAATAAGATGATTTTAATATTTTCTAAGAGTAATTAGCTTAATCTGGTTTTTCCTATTTTAAATAAGATTATTAATATTTTCTTATATAGGAAGATAAGTCCAAAGAACTCTATATAAAGGTTATGTAATTTCACAATAAGAAAGAATCAGTTCATGAATAAAAAAACTCCGGAAACTCAATCTTCTCTTAGGTGTGACTCCCGAGATCTCTAGGTTGAGGCTTGGTTTTCTACCCTCTAGGGTGACTCCTGATTGAGCTTACAGGACCTAAACGCACCGCATCTGATGTAAATGAAGCTGACATCGCCTTAGAAATGAAAAATCAAATCAAAATTTTAGTTGAAAGCCAAGATTTATATAACAAATCTGATGTAAATTTTCCTAACATGCAAGTCAGGGAAGAAGACATGGTCGCATTCATAATAAACAAATGCACCACACAATGAGGAAGTTGCCTGATGATTTTATTTATTTATTTATTTATTTATTGTCGTGAATCCATGTAGAAAGAGGTGAATAAAGATCGCACGAGACATTGATTTTCATTAATTACAGTGATTATTAACACAGTGAAAGTCCAGAATGCTCCAACACTAGTAGATTAGAAAGAGAGATAATTGGATTTGAAACAGACAGTAATAAAGGATGAAATTGCATGAAAACTAACAAGATTCATGGCACCATCGACTATAAGTTTATAGCTTTCATTTCACCAGCAAAAAAATTTAGCTTTCAATCTTTATTTTTATAGTTCCAAGAGGAGAGGTATATTAATGAGCTAAAATAACATTTCTAAGTTGAACAACTATTTCTACATATTTGATCAAGAGAGCCAAAAAATTGCTTAATATATTTCTATGTAAAAAAGTGGTTTTGATTGTACTTGTATCAGTTATTTATTATTAATAAATAGTTATATTAATATTATATATATTAAAATAGATTTGACTTCTCTAAATGTTTTTTTTTCCATCGGAGTGCAAATATAAAAAATATTATATTTACACTATTTAAAAAACCATAAATAGTTTTTTTGGTTGGAAATCACATTCACAAACCAGTTGGTTCTCATGCAGCCTCTACACATTGTATAGTATATGCCAAATCAAATCCCCCACCCTTGCATAAATAATGAACCGTTGTTTGGTAAACTTTAGCATTAAATATACATCATTTTGGCCATAGCAAGATTACCAGCCTGGAAGAAGCCTTTTATAGCCAAATTAGACAACCAGCTTTAGCATTAAATATAAACCAATTTTCTGCATCAAACGCATCACATCATTTGCATGCCATGCCCGTCTTAAATTGACCACATACTGAATCCTAACATTAAATGTTGCAAGATTGGGTAAGCATCCCTAAAGTTCCACAATCCATTGCCAAACTCTGCTTTTTATTCTTATAAAAGCACTGGTTGGTTGACACTACTACGTTGCTGCTTTTGAATTTTGTTTCAACCATTAGTCCTTTGAAGTTATGACAAGCAATCCCAACGCGCCGATAAGAATATACTGCAAGAAAAGAACACGGGTGATAATGAAACAGGGTTTTTATTTTGTATCATAGTGATAGTCAAGAAACAAGATCAGTTTTGGTAAATGATTGACAGAGAAGCTGTACCTTGATGATAGGCTTTTCAGTCATTATAATGGTTACCCAGCCAACATAAGGTAAAAACCTGCAAAAAATGAAAGCAAGCAACATGAAGAATCTACTTGATTCTATCAAGTTCTAAAACTAGGGGGGCCAAATCCTGGAAGAAGAGTTACAGTCAAAACTTTTTACCCAACAGCTCTACCCATGATGTGGTGCCGCTGAAGCCAAAGCTGTCCTTGAGCATATAAAAGCCTGTCATCCCCATAATTGTTATCTCCTGGAAACAGTTGACATTTAAGTAAATTAGGATTTTCAATAGAGCAACACAAGTTAATTTTTTGGGATCATATACAAAATTTGAACATTGAGAAGGGTTGTGCATTACAACTTTGTCAATTTAACAAATTAATATCTAGAAGAGGTCAGCACCTTTTGTGAGGACATCAACTTCCCCAGTATCTTGCCTTTCATGGACCTGCAAAAAAATTAAAAAGCTGTCATTAAATAACAGTTGGGTGATAATTGACTAAAACATGTTTGCAATTAATGATAAGACCGCTTTTTAGTTTTCTCCCTTATTTTCATGATGGAAAATTCTGGTTTGAGATCAGGTTGAGGAGGTGGTCATATCAGCTACAATCTAACAGTTTATTTATCCTGGTAGTTTCTTGGCAAAGGGAGGACATTGTCAACGTCCATTTCCACATACATGAGGAGTGTTTAACTGATGGGCAAACAAAGGACACATTCCTCCCAACCCCGCTGCCACACACAGCCCACATACTCTTACTAGTATTGGCATCCGGCATGCATCACTTCTATTTTGTTGTTACACATGGAGTGCACCCAGCTTATCCAGTGTAGTTTTCGATATCACCATGGCATTAAACTGAATGTGCAGTAAGGTCAGCCAAATCTTTACCTTAATCACACGATGGACAATTGGAATTTCACGACCCTGACAATGAAAAGGTATTTTCAGAATGAGCATATTAATGGGGAAAAGAAGAAGCATGACAAAACAAGAGCAAATATTGAAGGAGAAAATATTGCAAGTATACAAACAAAATATCAAAGAACATCTGTAATTTTTTTATTGAAACTATAGTCCCAAATAATCACGTTGACTGAAAATTCAATACTACATCATATTACAGACCATTTTTTAATTGACATGCAATAGATTTTAATTCTAAAATCCATCTGCCTTTTGAAGTGTGATGGTAAAAACTTGGAACAGTTTTCCATGAACAGCAAAATTTTGTTTTACATATAGCTGATGTACGATAAAAATAAATTATTAAACTCCATCATCTTTCAACCAATATAAAGGTAAACTCAACATGGTAGAACCTCTTAGAATCTGATTTATGCAATTGACGGTTCTTTCCCATTATCTCCCATCCTAAGATTGCAAGCTTCTATTTATTGATAAAGGAAACTATGTTTCAATGTCATAGGAATATTAGAACTAAGCTTGAAATAACAGAGAAGTGTAAGACTGTGTTAAATTATCTCAAACTATAATTAATAGCCATAAATAAAAGTACATGAAAATCTTCACAGATAGAAGATCCCTGAAACCAAACATGTTCCTCTGATATTCATGCTCAGATGCGCGAGCATATCAATCAGGACAAGAACATCGGTCGGACCTCAGTTTCCATAAAATCAAAACCTAAATACTTCAGCCATCAGTATAACCAAGCATACAAGTTATACAAATGTACTGCTTAATATTGCAAAACCAAAGATTTTTGTATTCAAAATTGGTTGTATAATAGAGTTATAGTGTCACAAAACCAAAAACTCATTTCAAAGCCATCGAAAAGAAAGCAGGTGTTGGAAAACAGAAGGAAGCCTCATCAATCTACATTAAAGCAGACTGAGTACACAACAAATGATATTATGCAAACAAAATATTAAAAAAAATATGAAACTTACATCAATATTAAAAACAACAATTTCTCCTGCACGAATAGGATCCTTACTCATGTGCAAGAACAAAATGTCACCCTGCAAAAAGTGAATATAATTACTCAAGCAGTCTGATCAAATAGTATATATTAAAGGTGTTCAATGCAAAGAAACAGTATTATCATCACTGAAACCAAGGAGAACAGTTAAAGCACTAAGAAGAGCTTCATGCTGCAAATATTTAGTTGAAGCGTCGCTACGACAATCTCCTGAAATATTCAAAAATGAATTTACTAAATCAACTCGATAATTGAAGAATGCTGTTAGACTTCATTGCAAATATTCAGAAGGAGCAGAGTAATTAAATACATCAATAACAAGCAAACGGTGTCCTGTACATCTTCCATTGCATCCAAACCAACCATTTACATAATGTGGTTTCATGTTGCCACTGTTTATTCTTAACCTGAACCATGGGTCAGATAATGCAAATAGTTATGATAGCTATGTACAAGAAACGGGGAATCAAATATTATCAAGGTCACTAACAAGAGAGAAATTCAAGAATAGAGGAGCAATATAGCAAAGTTAATAAATATTTTTAGTCCCCATTATTTGTGAATGGTTAAAAAATGTAAATTCAGTTCAATCTCTCCGTTCTTTCTAATTAAAATGAAAATCCTATGAAAAAGTGTGTAATTCTTGTCAAGGATATACCAAGAGTATAATGCTAAGACAAAGCATTCCCACAAACAAATTGGTCGCCACCACTAAATTGTAAAAAGTGCTCGCAATCAAAGAACTTCAAAAGTGAAGGTAAAAGACACAAGGGGAGTGCATGAAGATGGGTAAACATTCTGTCATAAAAGCCCCTAAATATATACAGGTAACTGTTCACAAAAATCGACATGGTACTTTTGACTTCTTCTGAAGCCTCCAAGAGACAAGGTCATTTGGCTGAGAAAACATCAAGGCTGAGGAAGAATTCAATCTCAGCTTCCATAATAGTGACAACCGGTGAAAGAGATGATTCTGGTCCTCCAATCTTGACAAAATAATGGGAAATGCAAGTCTCTTCCTTTATTATTGTTACTGTTTGTGTATATTATCATGTATTTAGATAACGAATTAAAAGTGAAGAATGAGACAACACAACAGGTTAAAGATCATCTTATACCAATAATAATTCCCATGTTAGTCTGCTTACCCTCTTGAAGCCAGGTTCCATACTTCCAGAGAGAACTACCACCACAGGAGATTCACTGCCAGTGATGCACATCAATGCCTTCCATATTATTAGTGCAGATGTAACAATCATTCCTGGAGCCAAAAGCAGAAGGTTCAAAACACCAGATATCCTATTAGATGGAACACAACAAAACACCAACATGGAATTCTCTAGAACTGCAGTTTTCTTCTCTAATGTCAAACAGAGTGTGCTTGAAATTTTAAATTCAATAAGGCAAGCTATCTAAAATGTCAAAGCAGAGGTGAGGTAACCTAACCAGGCACAAACAAATCACAAATGTGACAGGGAGTACTACATGTCATAAGCTGAATTATCTATCTGACATAATTAAGGAGCTACAACAGATCGAATATTAGAGAATCTAGGTATTACCTGCTAACTTATATTCTATGCTATCCATTTTATGAAAGGGACTTAGAATTTGCATGAAAGGTTCTTCATTTGAGAAAAAAAATGGAAATTTGAACACTTGGTCATGTCGACCACAACCCCTGTCCCAAACTCATGTAAGCAAATTACAGTGGAATGAAATTAGCTTAATTGAACCAAGCAAGAGATAAGTGTTTACAGTTACAGATTGCAACAATTCCGCAGTTTGTTTTCAATAAATGATTAAATGGCAAGCAACCAGTTAGTACAGAATCATAGTCAACCTCGAATGCTTAAACCCGTTATTCACTGATAACATATGAAGACAGTACAGTGTCCAAAACTGAAAATTTTCAGGCAATTTTGCATCTGTTATTTTATGGTATATTCATCTCTAATAAGAAAAAAATAAGCTCATTTTACGACTCAATATGAATCCAGTGACTACATTAAGTCACTAAATTTCAGTCTTTTAAGCCCCAAAGTTTAAACCAAATGAAATAAAAGTCCTTCTCAGTATCGTCACTGCACGGCTGTTTCACCCACCAGGCCACCACATTTCATGCACAATTCAACCAGGAAAAAAAGAAATAATGATAAAAAGCATAAACAATCGCTCTCTTAAGGAACCAAATGAGCTCAAAACTCAAACTCTGAAAAATGGAATCATATAATGTATCTGTGAGAAACTGACCTAAACTGACGGCCTGGGTGAGCAGCTGCCGAATCTGGATCGATTTAATGGAGTCTACAGTCTCACCGATCCAACCCATTTTCCTTTTCTTCTCTCTTGTGCTTGTGATTGATTAAACCCTCTTTCTTTCTCTGTGACTTTAGGCTTTTCAAGAAACTGTAGACCTACTCGTATAAATGTTTTGATTGATACGATAGTTAGATAGCTCATTAGTTCAGTTTTTTTTTGAAACGTTTTTGAAAAAAAAATATATATATTTTTTTATATGTTAATATTAAAAATAAATTTTAAAAAATAAAAAATATATATTATTTTTGTGTATTTTTAAAAATATTATTTTAATATAATTTTAAATAAAAAATACTTTAAAAAACAACTTTTTAATACTAGTAACACACATTTTAATTCAAAACTATTGTCCATACCTCATTACCTAAAAAGAACGGATTTTCAATACCTAAACCCCATCAACTTGTTTGGGCCACTAGCCAAATATAATTATTGCTTCCCAACTAAATTGAAAATTAGATTAAAAAAAAACTAATAGTAATAACTATATAATTATAGATTGAAATACAGGAAATATAAGGTCAAATAAGGAAAATGAAAGCACACAGTCTTAAATTATTATAATGAAGGTAGAAATACTAGAGCTTACTTAAGATTTATGGAACATGTTGCACGTGGACATGAGGTGCCAAGGGTTGATGGAGTTGTCATTTAATTATTTAATTCAGGTCATCATGAAATTCTGTGTGTATTGATTTTATCAAATATTGGTTGTGGCTATGAAAGGTATTAACACGTATAATGCAGCTTATCTAAGGCAAGTTGTATTGTGAGATTTGATATGATTTAAAAAATTTGATGGGTATGATTTATTCATGCGAATAAATTTAATTTTTTGAATTTTATTATTAACTCATGTGTCCAAAATATTTTTTTTATGGAAAAGATCCATAAAAATGTTTTAACGGTGTTCATCTATCTTCAAAAGCGAAAAAATTTGCCACAACTCAGAGGGTTGAGGTAAAAACATATTCCAATTAGAAATTAGTGAAAACTTATGAAAACTTAAAATAATTCTATGAAATTTGCTGGTTAGTTTTACATATTTAAATATCACCTTACTTAAAGGTCCAATTTTATATTAAAAATTTAACCATTAATTTTTATTTTTTTTAGAGACTTGGTTGTATATGAGCCACGATTGGAAATGGATGGGTGGATCAATCGTGACAGTGGAGGTCGTTGTTCCCCTGGCTTGACTGGAGATGAAAGCACGGTGGCTGGACCAAGATTTGTGGGCTTCTATTGACTGGTAGCGGTGATGGCACGGTGGTCCACGGTGGTCCTCGTGTGGTCTATGTGGTTGAGACTGACAATAGTTTGCTTGAGGGGATACTTTCATGGCAAAATCATAAATTTTTTTCTCAAATTTGAGCTTTGAGTTTCCACCATCTCCTTCATCATTCAAAGCCCAAATCTTTATTTTTCTCCCCACTACCTCTCCCAATCACAACCCCATTGCTCTCTTTCTTTTCGATCAAAAGAAGTTCTATTTACTGCAGTTACATCAGATGACGATAATATTGAATGAATCGCCATCATTTTCACTTCATGTCACATTAAATTCAAGAGTTAAGCCTCTGTTGGGGCGGCGGCTCAAAGTACAAATGATGGGAAATATATGAATACCTTCAGAGATATGGATAAGTAAGGGGGGCAGTGATGAAATATTGAGAATAATTAGAGTGAGAGATGATTTGTGGCTAAGTAGAGGTTGAAGAGGTTGGTAATGATATCTCGAGTTGCTGCTGGGTTGGTGTCGATGTTGTATTTTTTATCTCTATCTAATCTATAGGTAATGGTATAATTATAAATTTATATCAACTTAGCATCAATAAATATTATCATTGAAAAATTAATATAATAATTAAAGCACTTATAATATAGAAAAATGAAAATCGGCCATGCTCTCAAAGAAATTGAATTTAACAAAAAATGTTCATTTGTGATTAAATTATCATCTTGCATTTTTAATTATGCTATGCAAACATTTTCCATATATATATTATTCAATTGTAATTTAATTATACTACTTTTTTTAGCAATGAATTATCTATTTCATGATGGTCACAAATCCTTTTTCAAAATGATTTTAATGAGTGGAAAAATAAATATTTAAAGTTAAAAAAAATGAAAAATTAAAATTGAATAATCATTTTAAACTACAATGAAAATAATGTATAGAACATACATGAAACAAATTTTTCTATATTTTATTTATTACATCTCTAGTCACTCTTGATCCAAGCAATCACTCTATTTTGTTCATCAAAACAAAACACAACATCATCATCATAGATATGCACAAAAAAATCAACCAACCACCCGAGCCAAAGCTCAAAGGCTCAAAAAGCCGTCGTCTTTATTTTTCCGATAAACAAAGAACAGAGTTAAAACCTTCTTTTTTTTCCAGATATCTAGGGTTGCATGAGATGTCAAATCAAAGCATTGAGTTGGAAGTATAATCGCCCAATGCAACTTCCTAAATATACACGGACAAAAACAATACACAAACTTTAGCAACTTATTTGGTCCAAAACTACTTTATCGAAAAGAAAACAGTCGAAATAAGTACAAGATTAAAAATCCAGTCAGTATAAATGAGACACCACACGGGTCCACAAGGATCATCCCAGAATAAATCCACTTCCTCCGCCCCAACCAACTTGGGATGGATGTCAAGAGCTACAGGATCTTCATGGACACTAGACTTAAATCTCCAGTAATTGTTCCAATCAACGTCTTCAAAATTCATTCGCAGTTGATACGGCAAGACTATGAAACCGTTGATACAGCAATCAATAACTTAAAACTCGCGTCCTTTGTATGGGCATTTCCTGTACGGAAACAAAATAATGTACATAAGATAAGATGGCTAATACCAGTTCTAGTGAGACCTCATGTGCACGGAATGGTAAGTCACACCATTTTTAAGAAAATAGAAATATGCTCCACCACCCCAACTGCATATGCCTAATGCATTGCATTCCTCCGCCATATATCCTCCTCCTCCTCCAGGGGAAAAAGATGAGTAAACAAAACATTCCTTCAATTTTCAACCTCATCGTACCAAGTCATGACTAGTGATTTGACGAGCTGGATTCAGTCCTTCCCAAAAAAATATATGAAAGCTTCAAATATTGCTTCTGTTTCTCTATTTGTTAAATGGAAAAATAACTATTTTAGGCTTCTTTATAAAAACAAATTATGTATGTTCTCTATTTCAATATAGCTTCAAAAATATGGTAGCTCCCCACTCAGTAAGCAGATGAAACCAGCTCCAGTCTTTCTTATAGAACACGGATTATTATGCAGCAAGGAGAAAAAAAGACGAGACAGGTCCTCCCTATTAAAATTAAAGATCAGAATTTTGCTTACAGGTTGGTAGCTTGGCATGTACAAGACTTGCCTTGGGTGGCCAAGAAGCATCTGCTGCCCAAACTGCAGTTACATGTATACAATTAGTCATATACATGTGTGTACATTTGGATAACTATCTAAACAATTTTTCAGTGAGGTTACGCCCTGAAGAATCCCAAAATCACCTCAAATTTGAGTAAATATGGTACCTGAGGTCCACCTGGATGAAAATATGCTTGTGGAGTTTGCAATGGTGCAACCTGCGGATTAAATATGACAGGCTGTTGCCCATTGAATGAAGGTCCAGGCTGCAAAATCCTGGAAGTTAGTCACTCTTGATAACTGAATTGGATGCAAAGTTCAAAAAGAACCACCCATACCATCTGTCAAATATATATTCTTACATCTAAGGGGCATGATCACCATTCCCAGAGTACTTGCAAGCATTGAGTGATAAAATCACACCATTGAATCAAAGATAATTCCAAGAATGACATTATAAATCAGTTTTACATTTTTCACTATTATTTTTTAGTTCATTTCTACAGAAAAAGAATCATCCATCACCATTCCCAGAGTACTTGTAAGCATTGAGTGATAAAATCACATCATTGAATCAAAGATAATTCCATGACATTATAAATCAGTTTCACATTTTTCACTATTATTTTTTAGTCCATTTCTACAGAAAACGAATCATCCATCAGTTTTCCAATCACAGTATGGGGACCAAAAAGACATAAGAAAGCATCACTGAATCTTCTTATACTTGAACTAAATACAAAAGGCAGAACAAATAAGCAATCAAGTTATATCTTAGAAGCAATAAAGTCATGTCAGTACTTACTCCGACTCCCACAGGCATCCCATGCATATGAGGTGGAGCTGAAAGATTAGGCTGAAAATAGAAGGAACCATCTGGCATTGGGGAAGGGGGCCTAGCAGGTGTTTGAGAAGGGGTGAAACTCTTGGCGTTGGGATTAAGTTTAAATTCCTGATAACCAAATTAAAAAAATAGAAACAAAGAGCACTCAAATATATTAGCCAGTGTCAGAGAACCATAGATAATATATTCTAAAATACACCGTAACCTTCATATGTATGACAAATAGTGAATGTTCCATGTGCTTGTGCTACTGATGAAAAGTAGAAAGTATATCTCTTCATATATACAATGTTGAACCAAACAAACCTTGGCATGGGGGTTTAACGTTGATTTCTCAGAAGATAATGAACCCATTGATGAGCATGGTGATAAACCAGGAACACTAGAAGTTGGCAAGGCACCTGCACAATCTGAATTTGATGGTGCGGAAATACCAGGTCGTCCACGAGTGTTTGCGGGCTGCATTTCTACAGCTCCCTTGGCAGATGCCACACCGTCTAAAAGTTGACCAGGGGAACTAGTCTTTTTGTTATATTTTGGAAATACATGGGATGGAGGGGTGTATGCAGTGGTATTAGAGGATAGCCTCCCTTTATCAGATTCATTTTTCTTGCCATCCAATGACTTCAAATCTACAGAGGAAAAAAAAGAATGATTGTTGAAAGATGAAAAAGTTCAGAATGCATAAGTGCCATTAACATAGGTATTGTCAAAGAACCATCTCAACTCAAAAGCTTAAGATATTAGAAGAAATCTCATGATATGATTTATATTATTCTCCAATCATCCTAAAATTAAAACTTTTTAGGCTTGAAACTTGCACAAGTCCACCACTATATTAATCTTGTGCTGAATTAATAATTTATTTAATAGAGTAGGGGTGGTGAGATTTGAGCTCATAATTGTTTGGTTATCGAGGCTTTGATACCATGTTAAAGAATCATCTCAATCTAAAGCTTAAACTATTAGATGAGGCATGAATATATGATTTATATTATTCTCTAGCAAGTACCCCACTTTTCTATGCAAAAACTGCATCACTAAATAGGCCAGGTGTAGCTGGAAAAATTTAAGTAAACCGAACATATTTTATTAATAATTATTTCTTTATGACATTTTTATAACTCAATTTATTTTTTGACAGGTTAATGCAATGACTTCATGGTAAAAGATGTTCATACTACTTGAATGAATGAAGTAAAAGCATTGCAGAATAACTGACTCACCCTTTCCTTTTGATAATTGAGCATCATCGGTTAGCTGTAATTAAATGAATAGAAATGATGAACAAGTTGGTATTAGAGGCATCACAATTAAAAACAACTAATAAAGTTCTCTTCCAAGTTTTGAAAAAAAAAAATAGTAATTAAAGTTTGACTCACCATCTTCTCCTCTACATGCTCCTTAATGCTGTCAAGTTCTCCATGTTCACAATGCCGATCCTCTTGGGCCCTATTACAATTGGAATTCAAGAGTTTCACAACACAACAAATTCATTTGTCCTCCCAAAAACCATTTTCGTGTAGTGAAATGCAACTTCAATTATCAGAGAAATACTGAATTAAACACAATAGTAACAACCTGGTTTCACTACGTAAGGTGGACAAACTAGTAGGGGGTTCTAATGCCAGCTGTGCAGCACGATCATGAAATCCTGGATGATGCAAATCTGCACAAGTGCTTGATTGTGAACATTGTACCTCATCCTGAAAAGAAAAGTAGAAATACAGAACAAGTATGACCATAAGTAGCAATTCCTTAAAAAAGAATTAACATATATCAAAACATACCAGGCAGGGGATGCTTAAAATAAATGACAAAGTGCTCCAGGTTGAAAATATGCTAAATGTTTTCTTTAGAATTATAAGGCAAGTAAAAAATATGCCCTGATTACAAATGCTAAACAGCAATATCTCCATAGGTTTAAAATGATTATTTGAGAAAATACCGAGGAAGAGGTTGATAGCACTTGAGTCCCAACATTGCTTTTTGCATGGGTCAATTCAGCAGACTTCTTATTGCAAGAGGCAGATGGCCCTCCAAAAGTTTCACTGCTGTGAGAACTCAACACAACATCATCAAGTTCTTCATGCCCACCATCATCAATGGCTCCACCTCTAAAGACTGAAGAGAATCGGGTCTCCTCATCGACATCAAAACTTTCATCAAGATGGATGCCTCTTTCCTGTTGAATAAATTGACAAAAGAAGTAAGACAAACTTATAGAAAAAATAAACCAAAATAGAAGCAGAAAATAACATTAAGTTAACCTCACCTCTGCTAAGTGAAGGTCTCGTGTTTCCTCACCCTCGATCTCTCTTGCTATCCTCACAGCTTCCCTTTCCAAGTCTTTCATCTGTGGACCCCTCTCCAGCTTCGTTGTATAAAGTTCCTCGTCGAAGGTGCTTTTTACTCCAAACAACATTTCATTTGTTTCAAATTGATCCCAGCCCCTAATATGCCAATATACAAAAGAAAAAAAAGGTTTCAAATCAGCAATAAAAATAACACAGGGATTGTCCACACACTTCCCAAAGTCATCTTTCAGGGGATGTAATTTACTGAAAGCAATCCTTCCAGAATAAAGTTTTCTATGATATCTTGTTGATCATTTCAAATTAATACTGTGATTGTGATGAATTTAATGGAGAAGGGAAAACATGATTAGAAAGCTGCGAGAGAAAAAAATTAATTCACAAAAATACAAGCCACTGACAGCGAAGTAAAAAATTAGTCAATTGAAATTCTACTCAACCATAGAAGATTAAAAACAGTAGAACAATTACCAAGAAATTTGGGGAAAGAAATACTTAATATAACAACCTATTCCAATGGCCGTCAAAAATGTTATCTAATTCAGGGCATTGTGGCTCGTCTTTGTCAGGGACCCAAGGTTCCAGCTCTCTCTCTGTTTCAACAAGTTGTGACCGTGATATAAAGGAGTCAATCATAATTTCTTGCTGCTTTGCATGTTGGAGCTCATTGGACATCCCATCTATGGTAACAGAGACATCCTGGCATCATATATCATAGAACTTGATTAGATCACCAATAAACAAAGAGCAAAAATATAAACATCCATACAGCCTGACAAAACCAACTTGTCCTCTACAGCATTAACTAGCTAACCAAAAGCAGTATTTTTCCTTTTTTGTTCTTTGTTATCCAATAAATATCATCTCAAAGGTTCCATTCAGAACCACATGTAACTTGAAAATCAACTTCACGACCATACTTGAGAATGCAGAATAAAAAAGAAAGGAAATGCAGCAGAACCTTCGCAACAACTTGTACAACTTCTTTTCCAGGTAAAATCAAAGTCTTTGATGGAGCCTTGCTGACACACTCTGCCTTTTGGCCTCGGAGAGAATCATCCTTTATCAAGCGAGCCATTTTCAAAACTATTGCTGAAATTGAAAAGGAAGGGAATGTTGAGAAGGGAATAGACTAAACACAGTATTGCACATGCAGTAGAGAATAATTAGAATCAAATTACAACACAATTAACAAGAAGTTTAAAATTTCTTCAACTAAACTAAATTGACAAAACTTACCGAATTCCTTTTCAGCATTTGTTGTGTAGCATGTTCCAGAGTATACGGATCCATTTTTCAGCTGGACCTCCACGGGATGGCCAATAAGACAGGTTGTTAAATATACTAGCCGATCACGCAAAGGACTCTCGTAAACTCCAACTTTCCCTGTTGTACCTATATCAACATTGTTAGAGTTGGAACATATAACCTAGAGTGACATGAGCTTCTGGCCATGGTAGCCCACCTGCATTACTTGATCTATTGGTGTGTGCTTTTCCAGATTGCACCTTATTTTCAAACCTTGTCCCCCAGTCTCTATCAGCTCTCCGACGACCAAAACCATTAGCAGGAGATTTGGGCTGCATTGCCTGTTGCAAATTCATCTCAACAGCAGCACCTTCCTCTAACAAACAGAAAAGGTTGAAAATCAGTTCAAATCATTGCACTACAGTATGGCACCAAAGATAAGTATTGATACCTGGAAGCAAATATAGATGCAGTAAAAAAAGGATTTTAAGAGGAAAAGGGAACGCCAAAATTTCCCAAGCATGTGGAAGCAATATGGCCATAGATGGAGTAAAACATAGAGATATAATTTTACCCAGCCTTGACATGTTTGAACCAAACACCTTGTTTAGCAACACAGGTACCATGCAATTACCGATTGCATACCTGACATGATATTACCCGCCACCTATAAGATGTGACAATTCCAAAAAGCTATATTCATGAGTGTTATCCAGTTCATTTAATGATCTTAGAAATATGGGTTATTATCTCGGTCTTAAACACACACCTTAAAATTAGCATAACATGTAAACAAGCATTGATGCATAACTTAGTAAAACTAAGAGCACCCAGCACTGGAAACTACATTGCTCATTTCGCCAAATCTGGAATAGCCTCATGTCAATATGAATTTTAATTAGCTCAGTTGCTCTGAAACTCAGTCACACAGTTCCTCTCGTTTCTGGAATTCTTACCCCCTTACTTCCAGTATGAGCTCCTCTTCTATAAAATTGCATTCTCTAACCAGTCTCAACAGACCATTGATAATTCCTAATCCAAAAGATCATCATCCCTGCAACTAGAGCGACACCCTAAAAAGACAACATTGGTTGCCTGAAAAATTCCTCTTCCCTAGCAATCAAAACTCAGCAGCTCTTTTGCATAACGCAAATCAATCTGACAGCCCCTATGCATCTCATTTCACAAAAATCAAAACAGACAATAAAACAGTATAAAACCCTAAAACTGCTAACCAGAAAATAAAATAAAAATGACTGAATTAAAGTAACCCTAATACACAAATTGCTTATTAAACTTACATGATTTAGAACTTAAACCAGTTATTTGATTTGAGCAAGCTTGAAAATACTGAAAGTGTGAAATCAATGAGAGACAAAAGTAATTAAGAAAACGATCGTCACTTACCTGCAATACGCTTTAATTAATTAAGCTGTAATTTAATTTTGATGCAGCGTCGACGACTCGAGTGGGGGGGATTGGACTCGCTGAGTTAGGGTTTTTTATCACAGAGCGTAAATCACGGGGTGAGAGCGTATATACATGTATTCGCGAGGGGAAGTGAGCGGACTCGGTGTGATCGAGAAAAAGGGGGAGAATGTGAAATAGAGGGTGGTGATAAAAAATGAAATGGAGGAGGTAGGGAGCGTTTGGCAACTGTGTGTTTGTGATTGAAGTGTAGTGTTCTTGGGTTTTTATTTTTGTAACTTGTGAAAAATAATATATATATATATTACCATTTCTCAATCTTATAAAAATATTAAGAAGTTGTTTGATATTATACTTCATTTATATTTTAAAAAATATTATTTTTAAATTAATTTTTAAGTAGTTTTTACAAAAATAAAATTTTAAAATATATATTATTTTAATACATTTTTAAATAAAAATAATAATATAAAGTCAACCTCTATTGTATTTTTTAAAATACTATAAATTTGATCCGGATAGATTTATAAGGTGTTTAGCACTTCGTTTCAAAAAAATGAAAATTTATTTTATTTATTTTACATTTTTATGTATTAATGTCAAAATATTTATAAAAAAAAATATATCATTTTAATATATTTTTAGACAAAAATTACTTTAAAAAACAACTTAATCCACAATTTCAAACAATAACTTAACTTTTGAAGAGGGTAAATTTTGTTGAGAGTCGAAGATTTTGTGCTCGTTTGGGACGGCTTTTTTGGTGTTTTTAAATCATTTTGATGTGCTGATGTCAAAAACAATTTTTAAAAAATAAAAAAATATCATTTTAATGTATTTTTAAATAAAAAATACTTTCAAAAACAACTACAATAGCTCTCCCAAACAAGCCGTTGGGGTTCTTTTACCTCTAGAAATGAGTCCACATACATAGCCACCCTGAACTTCACAAGGGACGGATGTGAATTTCCAACTGAATTATTATTTTTTTATTTTAATGTATTTCCAAATAAAAACACAACCACATAAAGTGCTAAGATTGTTTTTCATACGAGGAAAAATCAGTCATAATTCCCAGAAATTGAAGTGCGTTTTTGAATTCACGAGTAACAGTCTCTGAATACCGTAGAGGTTTCAATTCCCACAACAGGAGAAAAGGTAAGAAATAAGATGATGCATTTTCAACAGACAAGGTCCAAGCTCCTTTTGGTAATTAAGGAGTGTTTGGAAATACTCGAAAATATTTCAGAATGAAACACACTTTCGAAAGCAAACTCAATTACACTAATCAACCAGGCATTAAATAATCATCTACGATTCAAGGACAAGTTACCTAAGAATAATAACCAATAATAAATTAATACTCAAGAGTGCGAAACAACAAAGATAGTAGCTGCAACTCAGTTTACCTGAGCTCCATCACTTCCTTTCAATAAATTTTCATCTTGTAAGAACATAGATAGAGGGATTATACAAATGCAATTGATGAATATTAACCAATAATAATCAAGAGAGCGAGACAACAAAGATAGTAGCTGCAACTCAGTTTAAATCCACAGATCCATGAACTTGTAACCAGCTCTGCTGCTTCCTTCATTATTACTTTCAAAGAAGAAATCAACAAGCTTCAATTCCATTGCCTGCATTATCTTCAAGCTCTAATGTTCAGGACAAGCACAAACTCGTAGAAGGTCTGTCAAGACTGAATCACTAACGTTGTTCTGAAGTCTCACACCTCTGCACAGACAAAAAAAAATGACTCAAGTTTCAGCCAAACTTTCTACAAATAGGAAATAGGGACTGCAGAATAGAGTGCTACTGTTTGGCAAGGAAATGAAAAGAGCGGGGCCATGGAGTATGGGAACAGATAAAGAAAATATTGGGGTCACATTACAGAGCCTTGAAATTTTTTTCTTTAAGAGATCGAGTGAACATTAAGAAGAAAGTCGACAGCGTATAGGAAGACCAAACCAACAGGCATAGGGCAGCAGCAGCAGCAGCATGGAAGGAAACATTGGCCACAAATCAAATAGCAAAGGAAAATAGCTTGACATTGAATGAAAGATCCAATATTGCTAGAAATCCATCCACGATTTGCTGGATCCATGAAGATTGACACCATCCACAACATGGACATGGGGAACCAAGGTTAACTGTTGTAGTAGGCATGGTCATGACTCTAGAATGGATATTGCCAAAAATGTTCAGACCAGAATACAAGACCTGGACGAACAGCAAAACCCAAAAGAAAAATGCACTTTCAAGAAATAAAAAATTTTGGCCCCACGTCAGAAATTTACCACTTGCAATCACAGTTGTAGGTTGATCTTCTCAGACCACTTAAATATATCTGAATAAACTTGATCTCCCCCCAATTCTTCTCCTGTAGCACCAGCTGCCACTCTCATTACATCCTCAATCAAAGCAAAGTTTCCCATTATATCAACATGAGCACCACTTTGGGTGCCCCGGCCTTCTAAGAAGTTTGCCGGGGGAGAATGAGCATACTCTCTAATGTACGTTCGACTTCCGGAAGGATTGAATCTTGTTTTCCCACGCCAACCTTTAGCGCACATAAACCCTGAACTTAAAACAGGAACAGTCTCATCCCCATCAACAGAATAGACTCCACCTTTCAGACAGCTGTCTTCATCATGTTCATCTGCTGATGTATCTATCTGAAATGGAATAGTGCACTCAGCTGAAGGAGATAACTTGTAAACATAAGATCTTTCGGTTGGTACGCCCACTCCATACAGGGAAAAAATCTCCATTTCTGGGGCATTGGGCAATCTGTAAAACCAATGCGAGAGGTTATCAGCAAACAATATGAAGACCTTGTAAGACACTCATGGCTAGGGCATTCAATCAGGCAATTGGACACCATGGAAAAGAAATGAAAAAAAAAATAACAACCCAGGAGACTTGATGCAGAAAACACTTGAGAAAATGGAATTCAAAAGTGGATGTGTGACAATAAGGAAAGAGAAATCTTAAATATCAAGAGCATAATGTTGTACAGTGAATCTATGACATACTAGCATGTTTATTAGCAGAACTGCATGTTTATAAAATATACACACCCTCACATACATCAGAGAATTTCCCATGTTCAAACTTGATAATGTTGATTTAGCTTTTTTGGTGGCGCAATAGTCATTCAAAATTTTCAAATTAATTCTTAAGGTTTATATATCTTAGCATCATACACACTACAAATCAGTATATAGTTTGGCTTCCTTTAAAAATCTAGCTATTTACGGCTAGCCCGTTTATATATAAGCATACCTATGAAATGGGAGTGTATGCAAGCACTATGACCAGACGCTACTGTTCAAAACATCACAAAATTATTGCCAAGAAGACTAACAGATCACAGTTTCCATGTATAAATGACTAAGAAGGCAGATTCTCACTTTGTCTCCAAGGGGTTTGACCAATATTTGTAGTGCTGGTATTTTGGATCATCCAAATAGTCAGCAATTCCATAAGAGAAATGAGCACTGCCACGCTCCATCATCTTTGGGGCAACAAAGCGAAGCAGATCTATCATAGATTCAGCAGTATAAACCTTATATTCTGCAACAGCTTTGATACCTCCATATCCCATGTCATGATACTCTGTCCACACATCACGACAGGAGGTGTTTGCAACACTTTGGCCTTTAACAGCATCCTGCATTTTAAGATAGAACAGAACATATTAGAAAATGGGGTTTCTTAAAAGCTAATTCTGATGTGTAAAAGCACTAAAACTCAGAATGAGAGATTAGTATAATCTTTCTGTGAAGAATAGAGTCATAATTAACAAAATGAAAAATTATAATCTTTAAACTGGCTGCTAGAGATTAAGAAGGTAGAAGTATAATATAATTTGGTTGAATGGTAGAAGGAAAAAACTTGCACAGATAAGCTAGAAATTTAAAGATTTAGCTGTATTTTCAACAAATTTCGGAAAACAAATAAACTTACCCTGAAGTCAATCCTCTCAATGTCAGATGAAAGTGCCTCGGCTACATCCCTCCCAAATGATATGATCCTTCCATAATTAGCTCTCTTTGTTTGAGAGATCTCAGTTTCAGGGTCATCTTGGCTTGCTTTCTGGGTGTCAGTGTTTCTTTGCTTCCTCTTCATAGGAGAATATCCTTCCTCAGGCGACCAATCAAGATCACCCCAAATAGTGTCCCCGCCTTTAGGAATCATTGACATGGTTGAATCCCATGTGCGAGACATTCTCATCATATGTTGCAGTGTCTGAAAGCCATTGTGCAAGACACCAGGTGCAATGGCCCTGCAGATTGAGGGAAGTTCTAAAACATTCACTACAAACAAGACCAGTGCTGGTATACAGATATATAGATAAATTAAGATCAGCAGTCCTGTACAGATAATCAAACAAATTGTGCCAAGTAAGTCCATGAGAGCAAGAGCCTGTAGGAAAGCAATAGCATGACCAACAGTCCTTCAGCAATAAAAGAGCCATTTCTCATCTTAAAAATACCAAAAAAAAAAACAAAGATAAAGCAGATTTAAGAGCAAAAGGTTGAAACAGGATGAGTAGAAAGCAACAAGGATATTAAAAATCAGGCAAAGAAAGAAACCCGAATCTCATATTTTGCAAGAAGTATAGTGGTTCCCATTAGAACTGTAGTAGTGATTGGTCCCCACCAAAAACAATTATCAACAATAATATCACAATGTGAAAGTTTATGCCTTTAAATAATAAAATACCATATCATTCAAACCAATTATAGCTTGTACTTGAGAAAATAACTAAGACAGTAGATAGAAAATAGAAAGTTGCCACTCAAGAAGCAACAATTCAGATGTAAGTGCAAGAAATGAAAAACTTCCTGAGAAAACAATACAGCATAACCCAATAGTTGCCATAAAAAGTTTCTCTCATATACCATGCAAATCGAGGAATTCCTGGCATGCATAAATGACATTTCTCCAAGTTTACATGCATTGCCAGTGTTTCAGGTTACAGACCAGGGTTGTCCAAGGTGTGTAATAAAGTAGGCTACTGAGCAAGACCTTTAGGACATCTTAGAATGTCATCAAAGAACAGGCTTTGAAAATGAAATGAATGGAGTTATATAGGTCGATTATATGGTCATCATCCATGGGGAAAATATTGAAGATGATATATCATTTTGCTGCAAGTTATGATTTCCCCGTGTGAAGATTGACACTCATCTTTAAACAAGCCATGAGAAGCCTGCACCCATTAACTACATTAGTTTTATAGCCATAAGAAGCTTACTACCCCTTAACTATACTAAAGTTAAGCTAGAGATCACCTGGCAACTGCAATATCCCTCGCTTCAGCAGAGAAAAGCCCTGCGACAGCTTTTGGAACACCCAAAAAAGGTCCACCAATATTCACCACTGCCTTGATATGCTTAGCACACCAATCTGGACCGCCACCGGCACCCATTGGAGCTGGTGCCTCCACCCACTTCATAAAATGCAGAAAGTACAAAACACCCATGGAATGTGGTATGATAACCGCCTTGTTTCCACCATTTGCTTCAACCATAAGTTCAATATTACTCTTGATGCGGCTTAATGTTTGGTCACGGACCTGATTCATTGAGTTCAGCAGATGTAAATTCATTCATGGTAAATGAACCAGGTTCAAAGGATAGATATATTCTGCCAGCATAAACGACACAAATGATAAACTTAAGATCCTAAAAGAGAATAAGCGGAAAACCTCAGTGTTCTGAAATGAAAGTCTCCAGTCATATGATGCCATGTACATTGTCTTCTCCTCGTATCCAATGTGTGCCAAATTAGCAATCAAAACTGCCCAAACAAAATATCCCGGAGCAAAGTAATCAGCTGCGACAAGTCCACAGACAGGCCTGACCCTTATACCAGGAGGATCCAATCCAGTTTCATTGTCTAGAGACATATGTTCTACCCAGCAGAGAGGCCTAAAAAACATCCAACAAAGAAAATGAAGAATCACCTGACAAAAGCACAAAAGGCATTTATGAAACTCCATAAGTTCACAGACAACTAACAGTGAGAAATCTGGCGATGATATCTAATCTGAACCAGCAGTGTTACCCCTAGGAATGTCTTTATAGATTATTGTTCCAGATAGCTACTGCCTCTCGCTTTTTCTGTGGTGCAATACATAGTGTATGAGGTCCTAGTTAACCAGGAGATGGTCAGGGTCGTTTTCTGAAAGTATCAGTTAAGGTCATCAAACCTTACTTCATCATAAGTGCACATGATATCAGACATCGCATTTGTCTATTTATAGTTGGAACAATACCACCAAAGAAGCAATTTTAATTGACAATGATTCTCCACCTTCCATTATACATCTCAAACACCAGTCTTGCGAAAAGAAAAGTCATTTAAAAAATCAACTATTGATACCAATATTACCAAAAACGGAAACAAGTTGACAAATCAACCTATAACAAACTAATTCGTCTCCTCGACAACTGGCCAAATTCCTTCCCGTGATAATTACATCACAGAAAATCAATTAGTGATATACCGAAATCATCTCCACTAAGAGCCTAAAAGAGGCACAAAAAAACTAAACCCTGATGAAAAGAATGACAAGCAAAGCCTAATGGAAACATTGAATCAACAGAAACCATGAAACACTTAGCACCTAAACGCCTCTAAATTAACAAACCCCGCGTATTATATTTGGCAAAGAAATGTATAAACTCATTGAAAGAACAAACCACTTTAATTTCCATTTCAACAGACAAGAACACACACACCAAACACACAAAGTATTCTATCAATAGTAAGTCAAAACAAATGAAAAACCCACCAATCATCCATACCTACCTTTTATACACTTCACCGAAAGTCCCCCCCCAAAGCCTTTTCCTAAACAACCCATCAGCACACTGATGGCCTTCCCACAGCTCAAGCCCTGCAGTTACAATTCCAGGAACAAAAACCACAGGATGTTTTGCCTTGAGTCCTTCTTTCCTCAACTTTACACCAGGTGAATCAGGCATAGGACCGGTGATTACCTCAGTCACATACAGAGGGAGAGAAGCGGGCATAACGTTGTAAAGAAACAATAAAGTCCACCAGGTTACGCATATGTACCCAACCATCCAGCAACAGTTGTCTACACATGACCATTTTGGTTTGGATTTTTTGTCACCCTTCCTTCGGTGTTTGTTTTCGCTATGGTCTTCCTCCTCCTCGTCTTCCTCCTCCTCTTTTTGTACGGACGTGTTACTGGGTTCGATGGGTTTTCGGCGACGAATAGAGGCCATTGTTTCTTGGGGGGGAGTAATTAGCTTAAAAGAGAGAGAGAAAAAATGGAAAAGAGCAGAATCTAATACAAGAAACAGAGAAACTGAGCAGTTCGAGTTTAATTGAGAGTCGAACAAAACATAAAAATGGGCTTTTGAGCTCAGATGGATTTTGTCTCGTGTCTTATCTTAAAAAAACAAATTGAATTTTTTTTTATTGGATCGCATAAAAACACACGTTCGATGTTTAAAGTTGTTTATTAAAATAGTTTTATTTAAAAATATATTAAAATATATTTTTATTTTTTATACAACATAATAAAAATATTTAAAAAAAACTTAAAAATATATCTTCCACTATCCCTTTACCCTTCATACATAGAGTCTGTGGTTTTTTAAGGTTGATGTGGTCTTTTCCATTAATATTATTTTATACAATATGAATACACTAACTCGTAAGGAAATTTAAAATGATCACGAATGTTCTGAAAAGTGCTAGCATCTCCTCACTTCTTGTAATGTTTTCAAACTTCTGAAGAAAAAAACACCAAAATAAATACGGTTGTTTATTTTTATATTTAATTTTTAAAAAAAAAGTATATTTGGTTTAAAAGATATAAATTGATGTTTTTTAGTGTTTTTTTATGATTTTGATGTGATGATTTTAAAATTAAATAAAGATTTTAAAAAAAAAGTTAATATATATTTTTAAAAAAAGAACATTTGCATTTATAATTATATTTTCTGCATCGAGTTTCTCTCTTTTGACTGCGGGAATTTGCTGACCGTAAGGTTGGATTGGATGGTGAAGAAAACGTTTCCGTGGGATCCGTGCAGCCGCAGACGTGGTACGTATAATTGCATCCTGATAGAATGACACGGGTCCCGCAGTGATAGGTCAAATTAAAGATGTAGCGTGGCTGGTTGCTATTGGGTCAAATCCATGGGTCTCCTTTCTTATACATGGCACGTTATATTCAAGTGATTTGTGTCAGGTAAGGGGTTTTTTTTCTATAAAAAATTATATATGTAAGGGTTTTTACTGTATTTTTATAATTCACAAAATTTAAAGTTTAAATAAAAAAAAATTAAATACATGTAGTCAAATAAATATATTATTATATATGTTAATAAATAAATACAAAATCATTAACTATATCTAAAAATAAAACTTAAAAAAACAACAAATAAATATAGATCAAGATATTTAATATTGAAATATATTATATTTATCCGGCATATATTGGAAATATTTAAAAAAATATGTTATTTTATTTTCAAAATAGATTTTATTCATAAAAAAGATAAAAAGAATCAGAACTGAATCAGAAAACTCTTAAAAATTAAATTCATAACAAAAAAAAAAAAACAATTACCTAATATCTAAAACAGAATGGCCCCGTTTCACTGTTCATTTCACTGTTCATACACTCACAAAACACTGTGGACTGGTCGTTTGCTCCGCTGCTTCTCGCGTGTATGTGCTCTTTGTTTTACACAGGGCTTCTTTTTTTATTTTTTATGGTAAAATTAACAAAAGAATAGCTTTAGCCGAGCGGACATCCGCGCGCTGCCAACATAGGCGCGCGCGAGTTCGACCGCTCAGAGCCTCAGACAGCAAATGTCATTTGTTTGTTTGTTTTTTTTTTTTTTTCCTCCGGATTACGTTTTTCTTTTTCTTTTTTCATTTTATTCGTTTCTTGCTTTTCTTTCTTGCTTTTTTATTACTTTTTTTTTCTAATTATTTTTTTTCTTGCCTTTTTTGTTTCTGTTATTATGTTTTTTTCCTATTTTTTTTCTTCATATTTTCCCATTATTCGTTTCTTGCTTTTCTTTCTTGCTTTTTTATTACTTTTTTTTTGTTTTTTTTTCTTATTATTTTTTTTTCTTGCCTTTTTTGTTTCTGTTATTATGTTTTTTTCCTATTTTTTTTCTTCATATTTTTCCATAAAATATTTTTTTTTGCTGGTTATACTTTTTTTTTTCAACTTATATATATTTATTTTGTATAATCAGAATGTTTGACAAGCTTAAACGTATCATTATTAATCATCGGATTCAATGTTTTTTATAGCTTTTTTTTTCCTTATTATATTTTTTTTCCATGGAATTTTTTTCCTGGTTATATTTTTTTCCTTTTTCCACTTCTATATATATAATCGAGGTGTCCAGACTAGCTTAAATACACCACGATTAATTCTCAGATCCAATTTTTTTATAGTTTAATTTTGTTTTTTCCTGATTTTGTTTTTTTTTAATTATTTTTTTTCATGAAATATTTTTTTCTGGTTATATTTTTTAAATTTATTTCTTTTTCTAAAGTTTAGCATTCACCCGTTGGCCCATGGAAATAAAGATCCCTTTTTTAAAAGAAAACAGGTTGTTTTTGAAAAAACAAAAGGTTTTTTTTTTTAAATAACTGATTGTTGTTTTTTTTTCAAATCTGATTTTTTTTTAAAAAAAAACAGGGTTTTGTTTTTTTTAAAAAAAGGGTTTTTGTTTTAAAAAAAAAAAGGTTTTTGTTTTAAAAAAAAAGGTTTTTTTTGTTAAAAAATGGTTTTTAATAAATGGTTTTTTTACAAAAAACAAGATTTTTTTTAATGACTGAAGTGTCCAGACCAACATACGTGCACCACGACTAATCTCCGGATCCACTTTTTTTTTCCCTTTTTTGTTTTGCCACTTATATATTTTTTTTCTTAACCAAGGTGTCCGGGTCAACTTACGCGCACCACTATTGTTTCTTCCCAAGTATATTTTTTTTCCTTGGCCACCTGAGCGCGCCGCGAATAATCCCTTGGCTCATTTTTTTGTAATATTTTTTCCTATTTCTTTTTCCTACTTATACATTTTTTATATATAACCAAGGTGTCCGGATTAGCTTACACGCACTATAACTACTATTATTTTATAGAATACCTAAAGGAGATCACAATTCCAAAAAGTTATGAATATATATATATATATTTTAAGGAGCTTATATGAAATAAATAGCAAAATATATAATTAGTCTAACATATTTATCAGAGAAAAAATTACAACTAATTATTATCATTATTTTTAAGGCACTAACATGAAATAAATAGCAAAATATATAATTAGTCTAACATATTTATAAGAAAAAAATTACAATTAATTATTATTATTATTATGAATGTCTTATCTACAATAATTAGAAATTCCAACACCCAATAATATTTTCTTACAAAAAAGTAATTAAAAAATAAAATAAATGACAAAACAAAAAAAAAACTATTATTAGATCTTAAAAAATTATTTAACTTGAAGAATAAATAAAAAAAAAGAGTATAATTACAACAAAAGCTCAAACAAAATGGATCGTTTACTGTAGCTAGCCATTGTTCACGCGTACATATTTTTTTCCCACGTATAATTTTTTTTATCTCTGTATCCATTTTTTTTTACATTTTTTCCCTGTTTTTTTTTCTCATTTATACATTTTTCTTCATAACTGTGGTGTTCGAGCCACCTTACGTGCACCATGTTTTTTTTCCATGTATTTATCTTTTTTATAACCATGATCTCTAGGACAGCTTACGCACACCATAAATAATCCCCGGAACTATTTTTTTAACATTTTTTTCTGTTTTTTCTCCCTTATATTTTTTTTATAACTGGAGTGTACGAATCAGCTTACAAGCATCATGACACGAGTCAGCTTACGGGCACCACGACTATTATTTTATAGAATGGCTAAAGGAGATCACAATTTCAAACAATAAATAATATACATAAAATATTATTTAATCAATTATAATTTTACTGATTAAATAGTAAAATAACAAAATACAACACGTATAAAATCAATCAGTTTCCAATATAAATAAAAAAGCCCAGCGCATCGCGCGGGCAAATTCGCTCGTTATAATCTAAAAAATAACTTCCAATTAAAATGGAAAGGGTAGTGATTAAAATATAAGGATGTAATTAGGAGAAAAAAAAGTGTAGAATTTGAAAAGCAAATCCAGAGCTACCATAGATTGCTATAGTTTTTTTAATATAGTTTTTTTTAAGCAGAACAGAAGCAGCTGTAATCTTGCTGATCTCTGGGCTTGCTGATATCTGGGCTATTTTATGTAGTCTACTGGACCGCTTTCAAAGCCCACGTAATATGCCTTCTGCATTTGGATTTGGTCCTACTTTTTATATACAATTCTCTGCCCTAAATTTATATAATATTTATCAAGGAAGAGGTAAAGAAGTGCATATAGTCTGTTTCGCTCGGATTCAACGGCAATTCTAAACGTTAGCGAATTGTGTTTAAAGTTGATTTTAATAGTGATTTTTATTTATAAATGTAGTAGAATGATTATTTTTATTTTTTTAAAATATTTTTTTATATCAACCCATTAAAATGGTTTAAAAATATTAAAAAAATTATTTAAAAAAATAAAAATAAAAAATTTCAAAAATATTTTTGAAACGCGGTGTCAAATATCCTCTTAAAGTTTGTTTGATACTATTTTTAAAATATATTTTTATAAAATAAACAAAATATTAATATAATTATAATATATTTCTAAATGAAAATTATTTAAAAAGCATTTTCAAAAATATTTCCAGATATATAACTAAAAACACTTGTATACCATGTTTGGTATTGTCGTGATTGTTGTTTTATTTTTATCATAAATGCATTAAGATAATATATATATATATATATATATATATATATATATATATATATATATATATATTATTTTTTGTAATTCATTTTTAATATATGTATTCCAAAACAATTCAAGAAAATAAGAAAAATAGTTTTTTATTTATTTATTTTAACAAAAACATGTTAAACCTAATTAACGTTGCTTTGAGACAATCTTCTACTCTTATTGTAGGGTGTTTGGCACTGCGTTTAATTTTTTTTATTATTTTTACTTCAAATTTAAAAAAATAATGTTTTTAGATCATTTTCATGTGCTGATGATTTTTTAAAAAAAAATCATTTTAATATATTTTTGAATAATTTTTTTTCAAAAATAACCTAAATCATACTGTCAAAGAGTCATTAAAAATTTGTGTTTTCGATCATATGACGTTGAAGTGGATTATTACTGTGGTTGCGAATGTTTTTTTCAGTTTACATAGGTTGAAAAAAATGATTAAATTGGTATAATTTTAATATATTGATTTAAAAGATAAAAATAAATAAAAGTAATATACTTTTGAAAAGCACTATATAAACAACAATTATAAATGATCACTATATTAACGGAGGTATTTGAAAACAATAGCATTTTTTTTTGGTAATAGAAAACAATAGCATTTTAATACATGGAATATGATCCTGACATTCTCTACACTGAGATTATTGCGGATTTTAACAATGTAATTAATGTTTTATCCTTCAGTAGACAGACTTTTTCATTAAAACTGCTGGTATTATCTGATTGTTTGTGATATCTGTGTCGTTTCTGAAAATTTTTTAACCGTGAAAATACGGTTTTGCTCTTTGTGTCAGGTAAAAAATATTGACTGAATAAGGGTATTTTAGATATTTTAACTTGATAATAAACAGTAAAATAATTATTATTCCTTATAATGAGACGAAACAAGATAGTTCTTGTTGGGGGTATTTTTATTTTTTCATTGTTGTTTATGAGCAGTAAAACTACAAATATATCCTTGATAACAACAAAATCGAAGAGTTAGCACTAAGAGTATATTCATATTTGCATCAATGTTTTATTTTATTTTTAAGAATAACCCATTGGACAGTAATGTTGATAATAATTTTAATTATTATAGTAATGATAATGGCAGTAGTATAGGGATGGGTTTTCACTAATGTTTTCTTCTTTTTGGAGATAGAAAATTAACTACTTATTTTTGTTATTTGATTAATGCAGGTTCTTTCACAATTTATATTTTGTTTGATGTGTTGAATTTAAACTGAATTATAAAATAAACTAATATTAATACAATGTATTCAATGGTTTAGTTATCCAAATATTCTTGCTTTTTTTAATGATAATGATACTTTTATACCAGTTATTTCATTGAAACCTACTAAACAGATAAATTTATATTCATTCAAAATTCATATATTTTATAGAAAATTTGCAATTTCACAAGATTTCGATATAGATTTATTATTTTGCCCAAATTTATATTATAATAAAAAAATTATATATAATTAATATTTTTTGTGTTTAAAAAAATATAGTTCTGGCCGCGACGAAGCGCTGGTGTCATGGCTAGTATATGTATATATATATATAACTAAACCAATCCCAGGTATGCATGCCTGAACTTTTCCTTGTAATGGTCTAAATGAGTTAGGTTGTAGGCTCGAGTGCCTGAGTGTTTTTTGCCCTATATATATATATATATAAACCTGATAGAAAAATGTATAAAGTTAAACCATAATATGAGAGATATTTTTTTAATTAATGTCATTTATTTGTGATTGTTTTCTAAATTATTTTGTAAAAATCTAAATTTTGAAGAGATTTTTTTATTCATCTATAATCTTTTTATAGATGAATTTTATTTTTGAAAATAATAATCAATCAGATAATATCTCTAATATCATCATTCTTATTCAATCAATTTAATGTGTTTATTTATTTGTATTATCACTTGATTGAATAAAAAATGTAGCAAGCTCAACCATATAAATATTTTATTTTTAAAAAAAAATCATTTATATTTTTCATTCTATTCATAGTTATTATTAATATATTTTTTATTTATTAATATATTTAGCTCTTGATTTATTTTATTAGTGCCTTCATAAAGTTTTTAATTTTCTCACAATCTTTTTTACTATAAAAACACGTAAAAAAATCTATATATATATATAATGTTTTTTAAGAAAAAGTCTGACACGTGGCAAGTGCGAATCAAATAAATATGTATTATATACAGAGAGGAAGAGTGCGACGAATAGTTGCTTTTTACGGGAATCCCGGAGGCTTAGAGGAATCCCTTTTGGGCACAACCTCCTTGTCTTTGGCATTTTGTGTGGGGCCCTTGCACGTGCTATCACGCGATACCCATGCACTTCGCCCTGCTCGCTGTCACGGGTCTTTTTGACAATAAATAATTACTATATTTTTTCAAATTTTAAAAAACGACATATGAAAACTTGTTTATTTTTATTTGATCGAGAAACAAGTCAATTAGTCTCTCCGGTTTCAAGAACTAATTATTTAGTTTTTTTTCGTCATTTTATGTTTCTTCCAATTATTATTTTTTGGTTCTTTAAAAAATAAATAGATACCATGGACAAATTAGTGAATAAATGACTTATTAAAAATAAATTTACTCAGTCTAATAATTAATTTTTAAAACAAGAAGAATTAATTAAGTTGTTTATCAAATAATAAACTAAAGACACTGATTTATAATATATATTCCGTTTTATTTTATGTTTTCCATTAAATAAAAACAAGTTTCAAATACTTGACAATGATTGATTTAAAAAGATTTCTCAATTTGATTTTTGCATTGACAACATTATGTTTTTGAGAGTTAAGTCAAGTTCAAAAGTGGGATAACATAGATGGATCATATAAATGAGTTTTAGGATAACACAACGTTCAAGACTTCTACAGATTTCGCTCGAGATCCTGTCTAAAGAGACCATGATTCACATTGAGTTTTGGTTTAAGATGAATAGAAGTTAGATTGTGATTTTATTTACGAGTGATTAAAAGTAAATTTGAAAATTAGATTTAGAGCACTTAGAGTTAGTTCTAAGACTAATTTTGATGTCTATGGCACTCAATTTCATTTGGATGTGTGGGGTTCAATCTAAGGTTGTAAAGTGGTATGAGGGTATTTAGTGTTTAAGTTGCGACTAGTTTTGGAGGATCTATGATTCAAGCTTATAAAAAGTTCTCAATGCATGGTTACTCATGTCAAAGCCTAATTCAAGAAGTTTAAGATTTATATTAGAACTGTATTCAATTCAAACCAAGTCCTGGTAATTTGAATTTAGTACGAGACTAGTTTCAACAAGTCCGAAAATCGAGTCCAAAGAGTTTGAATGTGTGTTGGAATAGGGTTTGGGGCAGCTAAAAATGGATAAAAATCAAAGCTGAAATCAAGTTTAGGTCACAGTTAGCTTCGGGGCGCTCAAGATTCAAGTGAGAACCGGATTTGAAGAACCTATATTAGCCAAGGTTTAGGTTCAAATTGCAATTAGGTTTGTAATGCCTATAATATGGATTAAGACCGGGTTCGAGGCATATTATATCATATCTAAAGGTCAAGTCTAGAACCTGAAGATTGAGTTGAGACCAAACACAAGGCTTTACGTTGCCAGCCAAGATTAGGTTGATTATAAACTGAATCCCAAGAACCCATAATTTTTGTTTGACCCATTTGAATTTGAATTTGAATTTTGTATAGTAATTATAGGTTTTTTCTTAAGAAAATGAAATAAATTTATTAAAATTTCTAATATAATTTAGGCTATGAAAATTTAGATGTTTTTTCAACCACAAAACAACTGAAAAAGGTCATCCAAAAAATGACAAGTTATCCATCCAAGCAAGCAATGCATCATCTATTATATAAAAAAATAGGTGTGAATGACATTATTTTGTTGTTGGAAAAAAAACATGCACATGATCTAGCATTCCATGCCTTCATGTATGGGCTTTTGAGCTTGTATTTTTCTTAGATTTTTTTTTAATTTTTGAAAAAAAATCTATAGAAATCAATTTATTTAAATAATTATAAAAGAATAACATTATTTTTAAAAAGTTATTATTTTTCATAATGATATTATCAATTACTTTATAAAAATTATGATTACTCTAAAATGTGTAATTTTTAAATAATTTGATCATTGATACTGAGTAATTTTTATTATTTGACTTTTATATAATTTTATGAGATTTATTTTTGTCATATACTTTTCATATAGGTGTATGAAAATAATCAATTCATGATTTTTTAATTAAAACTTTCTTTTTTTACTTAAATGTAATGCTTCTCAAAAAACATGTTTCTCATCAACCTAATAAATAAATACATGAATAAATAAATTAGTTTTTTCTTTTTTAAAATCATTATAATTTACGCAAGTAATTTTTATTAACTGTTGTTTTTTTTTAAAAAAATTAACTATGCTACAAATATGAAAAAACAATTTTTTTTTCTCAATACAAGAAGTTACATTAATTATAGAAGTTTTTTTTTTTAAAATATATTTTTCCTCTAGGTTACCTTGCATGCGAATATCTATTTCATTATTGTATAGCTAGTCAAGTACTCAATTAGCTGGTGTTTTTATTTATTTGATTTCGTAAATAAAAGTATTAAAAAAATCGAGCTAGTTCTCAGGATAATACCCTTGGTTAAATTATTATTTTTTATATATATAACAAAAATACAGTTTACAAATAAAAAATTATATAATAAATAATATGTCTTCTCCTCACTTGTTCAAAGTTTATAAAGTGAGTTTTTTCTAGAAAATATATTAAAATAACTAAAAATTTTATTTCAAAGGAAAAGCAGTGTGTCCGTCAAAGAGCACAAATTGGCATATAGCCAGCCATTCACTTAGCAAAACGAGAAGTCACTGGTTCCAGGTTCTGTGGAGCCCAGCAAATATATATATATATATATATATATATATATATATATATATATATATATATATATATATATATATATATATATATTTTATCTCTCTAAAAATCTTGCCAGGTGTCAATAAAAGCCGCCAGCAAGATGAGATAGGATGCGGCAGGGAAATAGAGGGCTTGTGGTGGGGGTGAGGGATGGTCCTACCAGATCATAACTTTCCTTTCCTGTGGTCAGTCACATCAGAGTAATCATCGTGGACATGGTCGGTCTTGCATGTCTCTCCCTCTCATTTATTTTTAATATCAAAATTAATATTTTAAAAAAAAAGCATTTAAATATTTATAAAACGTCAACTTATATCGTTTTCTCTCAAGGAGAAAAAATCATCACGCAAACGAGTAGGTGAGGGACCCTAGTGTTTATCGCGGAAGAGGAGTTGGTCACACTTCAATTAAAGATTATTTGTACGATATAGAATTGTTAGATAGTCAAGTACTTTTAAAAATAAATCAAAATTAAATAGAAAATGTCAGTAACTATTTATGATTTATGCTAAAGTGATTGAGTTTTACTTTTGGGATTGTATTTTAAAAATATATATTTTTTAAAATATTTTTTTGATATTTTTAAATTATTTTAATATGGTAATGGTTAGATTATTGATTTAATATTGGGTTTCTATGAGAATAATTATATTTTTAAGGATCGTCAAATAAAATAAAATCTAATTAAAAATATTTTTTCAATTTTTTAGGTAATTGATTTTTTAGTGTATCTGATATAGTGTGAATTTTTAATGTGTATAAACTAAATAAATATTTCTATTTTAGCGATGAACTAAAATAGAAATATCAAAAGGTACTAATGTCAAAAGATATGAATATCAAAGGATAACATTCTAATTACCTGTATAAATGGTCATAGTCTTCAAATTACACGTTCTGTTTCATTTTCATAGTGACATTCCATCATTAGAGAGAAAATAAAGTTATAGTAGAAAGAATCAAAGAGCTTTCAAAATTAGAACATGTTAATCTGCAAGGCCATCGGTACAACTCTAAAGAACGACTATCGAATATTGATTCAGGTACGCTTCCACTTAATTGTTTATAAGTTCTTGATAATTCAACATAAATAATTTATATATCATTAAAGATTAGTTTTTTTTATTTATATCAAAAATATATTTTTTTTAAAAAAAATATATTATTTCTATATAAAAGATATTTTGAAAACCAACAACGATCATATTCCAAAAGAGACCCTTACCCTTACCCTTACCCTCCTTTAGCTGTTTTCAACTTTAATTTGATACCTTATTGGAAGGATTAAGCAAAGCTAACTCCAATCCCATCTTACACTTTCTGTAAACCAAGTGCCCATTCGTGAATCATCATTTTGGTTGTGATTGTGATTTTTAAGTATATTAAAAACTAATATCAGAACCCCTCCCATCATAGGTTATAATTTATAACTTTTCAAAAGCTATCTTAAATTAAAGTAGAAATAAAACCAATTGATTTGTTAGAAAAAAAAAGAGAGGATGACAAGGTAAAAACCTAGATAAAGACACTGTTTAGTACAACGTTTCAAAGTTATTTTTTGTATTTTTATATCATTTTCATGTGCTGATATCAAAAATAATTTTTTAAAAAAATATTATTTCAATATATATTTGAAAGAAAATCATTTTTTAAATTAACTTGAATTAATTAGAAACAAAAACACAAAAAAATTAAAGCTCATGGAAGACAATAGATTCCATCTAAAGACAACGGCATGCACACCTCCCTTCATCCCATGTTCCTCAACTTTTGCTAAAGAACAAGAGTCGTGTTCTAGAAACGCCAGCTTCCACCGGACCACCGCGAGTTGTCGCCTGTGATTCACTGGTCTGAAGCAGTGTATAGAAGTTAGCAAACAAATAAAGGACAGCTTTTTCCCGAATCAGAATTTCATGAGTGCTCCCATCACCATCACCATTCTATCCATCCATCTCCTTTTCACCTGTTAATTCATAAGAGCTTGCAAAAATTTGAAAATTATTTTTTTTGAAAAAATAAATTTAAATTTATTTTGATGTTTTTACATTATTTTTATATATTAATATAAAAATAGATTTTTTTAAATAAAATAATATTAGTTTTAATATATTTTTTAAACAAAAAAAATATTTTAAAAAATTAAAGAACAAATGCTAGAAAAGTGCCAGCCCAGAATTTCTGCCACGAGACTGGCTCCGTGCCACCGTCGTGTACTCTTAGCAGAAATTCTGGGCTAAAAAACAAATAGGGTAGAGAAATTTAAATAAATTAACTCAAAAGCTAAACCGTTGTAGCACACGAAATACTGGAGTGTAATAGTTTTCTACTTTTTTAAAATATTTTTTATTTAAAAATATATTAAAATGATATTTATTTATTTTTTAAAAATTATTTTTGACATCAACACATTAAAATAATTTAAAAATATCAAATTTTTTTAATTAAATAAAAAAAAATTTGAATTTTGAGTAAATAAAGGTTGTACCTCCGAAACAAACAGGCCTTCAAACAAACAGGGTGCTTTCGGTTTTTCTAATAAATTGTAAAACATTTACTTTATAATACGATTACAAGATATAGAAAAATGAAAGTCTTCCCTATATGATCATGGGCCAGCTTCTAAAATTGTCTTTAATAAAGGGAATTAGGCAACTCTTTATTCATGTTAGCTTGTGGAAGGTTATATATATATAACTCTTTCTCCTGCGATCGTTTTTAAAGAGTGATTTGATTATTAACATTGCATGATCAACAACACCCATCAGCCATGGCAGCCTATATAAAAGTGAAGGCAGAAGCCAAACAAAGCTCAAAAGCAAAAGGATCATCCCTAGCAATCATGAATGTCAGCCTAAAATGCATAGCCAAGCTTCTTCCTAGTAGAGTAGAGTAGAGTAGACTACTTTTTCACTTTCGATCTTTCTCTCTTTAGGCTTAGGGTGGCGCAAACCCAAAGTTAACCACTCATCCAACTTGCCCAATCCATAAAAAACTTCCCACACCAGCGGACACACGGCGGCTCCGTTTGCTTTGCCTCTTAACTCCCACCGCCTCACTTTCAATATACCCACTTGCACATTCAAGAGGGAATGTGCTTTTCTTGTTTCTCTCTCTGTGTGTGCGTGCGTGTGTGAGCGAGGGAGAGAGAGAGAGAGAGAGAGAAGGCGTTGTGTGTGCGTGTGTTTCTTTCATAGCATTTCTTTGCTGTTACTCATTCTAACTGGCAGAGTAGACTTTGTTGAGCAGTAAAGATAAGTATTTATAAAGAAAGGAGCCCGTTGTTTATTTTTATTATCACTTCAAAAACCTCCTCTTATTCCTCCATTAACGGTCACCTCTCTCTTTCTCTCTCCCTCGACATTTATATTCTGCAAGGCAAACGGCGGGATCTCAAAGAGATTGAATCCATCTGCAATTCAATCTTTCCTTTTTCTCGCAGTAAGCATTGAATACATTGACTATATATGGAACATGACGCTCGTTTTGGTGTACATTTTTTTCCATGTATATAGCATGCCTCTGATCTGTGTTTTTGGGTCAAATAGATTGTGGGTGTAGAGGAATCGTGAGGCGATGTTGACTTGTATTGCGTGTTCAAAGCAACTTAACAATGGATCTTTGAATCAAAGAGAGATAGAAGAGGATGTTACTGCTTTTGAGACGCCCAGGACGAAGCAGGCCATCAAGGCTCTCACTGCTCAAGTATGTATACTTCTTCCTGCTCTTCGTTCACCTTTCTATCTTTTTTTTGATTGCTGCAATGGAGTCAGAGATTTGAGTTTTATTTATTTTTAATTAGAGCCCAGAAAGCACCGAAGCATCCAGTAATGGAAGAGGTTGAATTATTCAGTGTGTTTTATATTTTTGGAAAAAAATAGTGTGAAAAATAATAAAAAAAATAATCCCATGATTGTTCTTCGTTTTTTCATGTCCATTTTTTCTTTCCTGGTTTCTGCAAAACCCAAGATTTTACCCTTTGGTTTTCATCAAGGGAATAACCGACGTGGAGGGGCTGCCAGGGTTTCTGTTGCCTTGACACTTGCCGGAGACAAAAACAGTGAAAGAAGAATTTGAATTAGTCACTATGAGATATGGGTCTGATTTACTACTGTGTACCGCAACGGTACTTCTTTCAAATTTATTTTAAAAAAGAAAAATATAATGATTGATTTACTTTTTTCTTCTTCTGTGAATTGGAACCAAAGACCAGTTCAGCAGTATGGGTTTTCTTAAATTCATTTTTCTAGATTTTGGGCGTGAAAGGCTGATTAATAGAACTAGACCTTGAATTGTCTTCGTTTTATTGCAAAATGATAAAGGGTTATTGTTATTAATTTTTTAGATAAAGGATATGGCCGTCAAGGCATCAGGAGCATATAGAAACTGCAAGCCATGTTCAGGATCCTCGAACAGTAACCGGAACCATGCCGTGTCTGATACTGCCTCGGACTCAGCCAGGTTCCACTGCTCGTATCGTAGAGCAGGAAGTTCCAATTCGACCCCGAGAATGTGGGGGAAAGAGATGGAGGCAAGGCTAAAAGGGCTATCAAGTGGTGAAGGCACACCTGCTTCGATAAGTGGTCGGACAGAATGTGTGGCTCTAACGGAGGAAGATGAGCCTAAGGAGTGGGTTGCACAAGTTGAGCCTGGCGTGCTCATCGCTTTTCTTTCATTGCCTGATGGTGGTAATGACCTGAAGCGGATTCGATTCAGGTACTGATGCTGTACTTTTATTCTCTGTTGTCTTTTGTTTGCCCCCGACCTCGTTCTTGATGCTGAAAGGTTCTTCATTGTTTGTTGGTTTGTGTGAAAGTTGGAATGGGGCCATACTTGGATTGTCCTTCTCTCTTGTTGTTCCTAGTATGATGCTGAAGGTTTTGATTTGTGTGGGAGTGATCAAATTTTTTTGGTGTGTTGGTGGTGGACTAGTGATTAAAGTAGAGAATTGTGGGATTTTCCATTTTCATGATGTAGGTGCGTGCAGATGATTTTCTTATTGCATTAACAATATGGTTGGGTGGGTGGCCTCTAAATTAGAAATTAAATTAGGTCCCTTTTCTCGTGTTCTACTCATACACTGATAGATAGGGAAATGACATCCCATCCTTTATACAGGCATGGTGTGATTTACTTTGGTGTTTGAGATTCTGCAGTGGGCAAAAACTTGTTGTGAGTCAGCTGTGTCGTAAAAGTAGAAAATGTAGGAACCTGATCAGTGAATTCCAGTGCAGAAAAAGGACCAAAGATGATGCCGTCTGATGTGCTTGTTTGTATGGGGACCCTCTATGTTCTGTGTCCTGCAATGCAATTTACTAGGAGAATTACATTGCCTATTGAAAGTAACCATTAAAACACAGATTGGGCTTTATTACATGCGGGACCATTTGTTTCATGAAAAATGGTTGACTAGAAATCACTTTGCAAATTTTAATGTGCTAGTCAATTAAAAACACTTTCCAGTCAGAAACACTTGGCTTGGTTTTCAAGAAAATGTTTTTTTTTTTATTATCTTGAGTGGAAAACACTTTCAAAAAAACTCAAAAACATCTTGTTATTTGTTGATTATATAAAATTTGATTCTCAATCTTTTGATTACTATATATTTGTTTTGATTTTTTTTTATCCTTTAAAATTTGATTTTTTTTTTTAGTTTTAGTCTCTATTCATTTGATTGTTATATGTTTTTCTTTTATTATTTTTTAATTGAAGTTTTTATCTATTAGATTTGGTCTTCATTTTTTTTTATTGCTATTTATTTTATTTTAAAATAATTTATAAAATTGATTTTTTTTTTCAATTTAATTATCATTTAACTTTTTTATCTGTCAAATCTAATTCCTATTCTCTTAATAATCTTGATAAAAAAATTAAAACATTAATAAGTTTTTTTTGAATAATTTTTCATTACATAACCAAACACTAGAAAGTGTTTTCCAACTTATCTTCCATGACATTACCAAATATCGAAAAATAATTTACTCTCCAACTTGTGGACTTATCTTTTCATTGCCAAGAGGAAATGAAAAGGATAGAAAAGAAAAAAGAAGTAGAGAACTTTAAAGAATTATGAATAATGTTCGGTGTTTTAACTTGTGGACTTTCCGGAGAACCTTAATGGACTGGTTTAGCATTCACCTTTTATCCAACAATTATGAGTTAATGAGGAATACTGCTTCCAGCTCGAGAAAGCTTGAATAAGCAAGATCCCCTCTTAAGGAAGAAAATTCTTCATTTATTTCACTCTTGATTGATTCTTTGTGCTCAACCTGTCATTGCTTTGGCACTTGAAAAACAATAATAACTTCTGTAATCTTCTTATGAACAGTGGATGTTAAATTAGCTGACTGTCATCACTATATATAGACAGATACAATTTTCTTTGTGCAAATGCAAATTAAAGCAATATAATATTATCTAACACCTGCAAGGATTTCCATGTTTGATGACCCTGGCTTGTGCACTGCTTGATCTATAGAATACATTGCTGAGGAAAATGTGGCCGAATTACAGTGTCACTGCAATGAATTTGTGCCAGAATTTGTCTCAATTAATTATTTTATTCTCAATCAGAATATGCATTAATTTATTTGCAGTTTGAAATGTATACTGTAATGTTCTCAATTATGATAAAAGTAGCCCTGCTACTTTTATAGAGGCCCTTTTTCCTCAGTTTCTCTCTCCATGTTTTTCACTTATAACAAGATTCATGTGTTGTCATGCCAACCTGATTAAAGTTCATATTTGTGATGTTCTCAATTGTATATGATTTTTTTTTCCTGATAAGCATATATATGATGTTTTGAATTATGATAAAATGGTCCATTGGTTCTTGCTGTGGAGACAAACTAGCTTTCCTAGCCATGTGAACCTGTCAGATGAGAAACCATCAATAACCAGCTGCTTTAAAGTTTTAACACCAGAAAAAAATGGATGATTTATCCTTCTCCAACATTTTACTAGGGATGCATAGATGTTGACAGGCCCTATTCATCATTTTGACGTTTTGATGTTTTGATTAGTCGTGAAATGTTCAACAAATGGCAAGCGCAAAGGTGGTGGGCTGAGAACTATGACAAGGTCATGGAATTATACAATGTTCGACAGTTCAATCATCAAGCAGTCCCGCTTCCAACTCCACCAAGATCTGAAGATGAGGTGAGTGAATTAAATTTAGAAGTTTAGAAATATCTGGTTAGGGATAGGAAATGTGTGCTCCTGATTTGCTTGGAATGGATCGTTTTCTACTCTGTATTAGCATGAATCTTGTTAGACTGTTGGAGAGCACTGTTGGAGTCCTGTTTTTTTGATGAACTTCAGCTTTGTAGGATTTCATATGATATATAATGTCGGTGGTAGTTAGAGCTCAGTTATTTCTTTGTACTTCGCAGAACTTACATTGATGATAGAACTAGTTACATCGATTAATTTTACCTCGTCTCCTTTTGCAGAGCTCAAAGCCCGAGTCTGCCAAAGACAGCCCGGTGATTCCTCCATCTGGCAAAGGATGCTCGTCACATAATTTCCACCTTCCAACAGGAATGGGTTATTCTTCATCAGATTCACTTGACCACCACCCAATGCAATCCCACCAATATTATGATTCAGCTGGTCTTGCTTCAACACCAAAGGCCTCTGGCATTGCAGGGGCTAAAACTGGGACATCATCAATAGATGGTTCTGTGAGGACTAGCATGTCAAGAGAGTCAGATCGCTCTGAGGAACTTTCCATCAGTAATGCAAGCGATATGGAGACTGAATGGGTTGAACAGGATGAACCAGGGGTATACATCACTATCAGAGCTCTGCCTGGAGGCGCCAAGGAGCTTAGACGCGTCAGGTTCAGGTCAGTAGGTTTTAACAATTCAGAGTATGAAACTGCCTATCATTTTTAGTTATTTGGCCAATAATTGAGTAGCACCTGCTTTGCTGGTCTAGAACAACTCAACAAGGCACTTCATAGTAGATGGGGCATATTAATTAGATTTTGGAAGACCTTCATTTATAAGAGCCATCATACCTGCACTACAGGCTCATTTCATCTATCATAATGGCTTAGATGATCTTATTTGCTTGTGAAAAGTTGTCATGGATTTCTCATGGAGGGTCTAAAGCTGCTTTTAGGCTTTATTTGTGATTACACTGTTCTCTGATTGATATTTCCAAAGTTTAGTGTAATCGGGGCTCTTATTTTCCAATTTTACATTATCCATAAATGAACCAACCACACAGGGACTAATATTTGCTTCGCCCGTAATGTAATCATCAAAATCACCAGTCTCCGTGGATGTAAAATTCCTTTTTATCTGTTTGATGCAGCCGAGAAAGATTTGAAGAAACGCATGCAAGGTTGTGGTGGGAAGAGAACCGGGCCAGGATACAAGAACAGTACTTGTAGATTAGCAAACAGATGAGATGGTGGTGCCCGGAAATGCGTCTACCTTCAACTATACAAGTTAAGTAGGCATTCAATGGATCTTGTGAGCTGAATAGATGAAGCTTCTTGTATCACATGTGCCCAGTCCCATGTTTTACTTTAATATTCTTTCCTCGCATCTTCCTCTTTTTCTCTGCGGTGGATTATCTGCCATTATTAGGTGGCTTTGGAGCTCGATTAATGGGGTGTAGAAATTAGATAGTTGATGGCAAGTGATAGTTATGTTAGATGATCTTTAGTAATATACAATTTCATATTCGTCATCTTTTAAACTGCTCGTCATAAAATCAAAACCTAGCAGTGATTTCATTGCTGCTGCTACATCTACAAAATTTTGACACTTTAGTTGTCATGCATGCTTCTTGTTCCTGGTAGTATTAAAATAAGTGATATTCTGGGAATCACTGTGCATCTTAACTCATGTGTGATTGTTAGTGGATCTAGAATTAACAAGTTCTCTCTTGTCTATTGACTCTTAGAGGTGTTTGTCATGCGTTTTTGAAACGCCTAAATTTTTTATTTTTATTTTTTATGTTAAATTAAATATTTTTGTTGTTTTAAGATCATTTTATGCTCTGATGTTTAAAACTAATTTTTTTAAAAATAAATTATTTTGATATATTTTAAAATAATTTATTTTTCAAAAACAATCTTAACTAAACTTCTAAACAGACATTTAAAATGATTGTTTATATTTAGATAATGATTGTTTATCTGTGGATGATGTACATAAATACATCAATCACATCAAAAATACATTTACATGCTAAGCATATATATATATATATATATATATATATATATATATATATATATATATATATATATATATATATACCATGTTCGCTAATTTGGTTTTTTTATTATTATTAAAACATGCATTTGCACATGAACTTAACTAAAAAGATATTAAGGTTGCAAGGTTGGTGTTTTGATTTGTGGTTTGATTAGTAATTTTATGGTGCTTAGTGAGTAACTATTAACATCCTAGTAGTTATTTTATGGAACTCACTTTAAATAAATAGAGACATATAATTAGAAGAGAGAATCCTAGGTAAAGTTATTCTTATGACTTATAGTGGGTTATAAATTTTATATTTTCTCTATCCTTATGTTTTTTTCTTCAAAATGGATCATTATGAGTACCTAATAGGATACTATTAGCCTAATAAAATATTTCATAGGTTGGAAAGTTGACTCAAGGTATAACTTTTTCTCTCAAGAAAATAAAAATCATTCTAATATAAAAAGCTTTATAAGTATATCACGACCAACACCAAGTTTTGTGCCAGAGGATATTAATCCGTGTTTATTTTTTTAACATTGCCATATATTAGAGTTAATGATAATGATAAAGTGAATATAAAGCCAATGTTGATATGACATTTTATGAATCTAGGATTTACACCTAGAATAAGATGGCTATGACGCAAAGCACAAGATAAGGTATACACCCAAAATTAATCGGTCATATGGATATGTATGGGAATTCAAACTTATAGTTCACATTATATCTGTTTTAGGCTAGAGTATGTGACAATGTTAAATACTCTTTTGAATTAGGATGACTTAAACAATTTTTAACAAGTTTAATTGATACAACCAGAACATAATCAATTGATCTTTAAAATGGATAAGAGATCCCAACTAAATCCAATAAGGTAATGTACTTGAGCAAAAACCACCTAAAGTCCCAAATGTTGAACAAGGGAAGCTTGGTCACTTGATTACTTTATATACTCTTTGTGTCTAGTAGTTAATTTTCAACATTAAATATTTCCATATTTTCCTAACATAATTAACCTCATGGAATTGTATTAGGAATGCTCATATTTAGTATATGACCTCTGTGACAATGCTTTTTTCACTCAAGAATGTGATATCAATTATTAGAGGGTAATTATCTTAAACTACAAAGAGATTTAAAAGAGATTTGAACACAATGCATGCCCACTCACAAAACATTTATATTTGAGTAGAATAAATGAGTGTTGCTAGTCAAAAACAATTTTGTTTCTAATAGCAAAAAAATACATAATATCTCAAGAGTCATCGGTCTTTTAACAAACTATGACATTTAAAATTAACATAAAGTGATCTATTTATGATTGATTGGTATTACCTCAGCTAAAGACCATTCCTTTGACCATCACATACATTACCAAGGTAAAATAATTTATGCAATATCTTTTTTTTCCATGAAAAATGAAGTGAGCATACGAAACCCCAATAAATTTTATTTTTGTCACCATAAAAGTGGTCATGATACCAATGACTATTATGCCTTATAAATAGATAAAAAAAGTAATGAGTTTCTCAAAATACATAAATATAGAAAACCAATAATTTAAAAATTTCTTTTAGGAGTCCCAAAAATCATATTATACAATCTATAACTGTCTAAGGTTCATGTAAAGATACGTTGAAGATTAGAACTATTTTTTAAGGTTTGATAAACCTTTTCAAGGTTAGTTCATTACAAACTATAAGTTATTCAAGTGTATGATCTCTAATAGAATCCATATGAACCACTATTGATAAATCTTTTCAAACCTTATTTAGGAGAGAAATATAGTAATGTCTTTAATTGTTAGGTTTTTTTTTAATGTTTTCAAGTGTTTCTTTATTATATGTTTTATGACTTGCATGAGTTTTCTTTACACAAAACATGAGGCATATCATTCTATTTATAGAGAAATTTGATACCTTTATAAACAAGAATAATATCTATTTATCCTTTCAATAATGTAATACAATATATATTTTTTCATGATAATTATTTTAAATTTATTCAAGCCCTTTTTCTTTTTATTTTGTTAGGTATAGAATTGCAATTTCATTATTAATTACATTATAGTTCTTAATTTTTAAAACTTATTCACAATCAAGTCACACTTAATTAATTATCTTGATTTATTTTTTGACAAATAGTTCTTAATGTTTGTTTCGCTTCAGGTTCATAATAAGTTAATGTAAATATAAATCATAATCCTTCATAAAATATGGTAAAATAAAATAAAATAAAATAAAATAATTTATTATCAATTCAATATCTGTTTGATTTTTTTATTTAAAAATTAAGTGCACCATCTATCAATAATACTATATTGCAATATGAATATCATAATTATAACCATTTTATAATACATTACAAAAAATTATTTACCATAGATTACCTTAAATAATTATTAAAAAGGAAAATAAATCTCTAAAAAGAAAAAAAAAGAAAAGAAGCTAGTGTATAAAACATATTGCATGAGTTTAAATAATCTTTAAAACTATTACCTCTATTTGTGAAAAAAATCTTCAAGTGTCTAACAAAAAAATAATGTTTCACTCTAAATAGTCTCAATATATTTTTCATCATGATGTTTCTTATCTTCATGTCTCCAAATTAATTATTAAAGAAAAATCTTCAAAGATCAGACTATATGATTGAATTTAATGATAATGCAAACACAAAATTATACTCTTAATTTTTTTAAGCTTAAAAAATGATTAGTCCAATTCATAACGGAGCACAAATAAATCTACTAGGTTAATCTAAACCCAACATACGACAAGAGCCAAATTGATTCTATTTTTCATGATGAATTGAAAATGTAGTTATTTACTCGTACTACTTAGTGAGATGTTCTATATTGAAACGATGATTATTTGATGCCAAGATGCATTAATTTTGTATTTTTTTGTGATTTACTAAAAATAAGAGTTTCTAAATTCATTATGAAAGTATTCCAAAAAACAATAACAACAATATGAATGTCTAATGTATCTCATATTGCAAATAACAGTTATATCTTGGAAACTTTTTAAATTTTAACTCATTAATGAATTAAATGGTCTTTTTTTTGGATGAAAAGTATAAATTTACTCCTAATATTAAAATTTTAAATAATTATGAAATAAGGTCAAGAAAAAAAAACTAGATTGTGAGAATCATCAAAGTTTAGAAATTAGTTTTTTTTTTATTATAAGAGATAATCAAACATTTCTAATATGTTAATAATAAAACAATTATCATGAACTCAAAATATTATGAAGGGTGAAATAAAGAAGTAAATTAAAAAAGATAAAAAAACAATCCAAGTAAACTAGATCTAAACTATCAAACTCATGAACTAGAATATGAGATCGGGATAACTTCATTAAAACAAATATAATAATAATAATAATAATAATAATAATAATCACAACGCTTTATTTTAAACGGATCTAATATTAAGGTTAAAATCAAGAAAAAAAAATTAAATTTATGAAATCAGGATAACTCCATCTAAAAAAAATTAAAAAGTAATATGAAGGGCAATTCTGAATTACATAATATTGAAGGATAAAATGAAAAAAAAAAAGATTGAGTTGTTGGAAGGTGAGATTGAAAAAAAACTCTTAAAAAAGAACAAAAAAAAACCTAGTCAAACCTAACAAACTCGTTGTCTCATGCGTGCAAATGTTGTGGACTTGTGGTGATAATTCTCCTACATAAGGAAGGTCAAGAATAGTGTGAAAGGAAAATGAATCTTGTTCTTTATCAATAAATAGATGGAATAAGAGTCATGACCTATTATTAAAAAATGAGGTCCAACTAAAAACTATTCAATTAAATAAGGATAAAAAAAAATTACAGTCAACTTCTTTGATCAACTTACTAAACTTGCTACTCTACTTATGAGATCAACATAACCCACGTATTCATATATTTTAAAAAAGTTCAATTCCAAACCTAACAATATTGAAGTATGGAATTGATATTTTTTTTTAATAGCAAAAACAACTCAAAAAATAATCCAATTCAACTTGAATTAACTTATTAAAAATAACAATCTAGATTATGAGATCAAATTAAACTCATAGAAAATAATGAAGAAAAAAAATCCATTTCTAATAAAACTAATGTTGAAAGTTAAAATAAAAAAAAATCTAAATGTGACTTAACATTTTTTTTTATGAAATACAACTCATAAAATAGTTTAATATTAAATAATAAAATTTTAAAACAATGATATTTGTTTTATAATAAATGAAGAGTAAAATAAAAAAAAATCTTCGAGAATAAAAAATACTATTTTACGAGTGTGACTAACCTGATTTAGCCACCCACTTTAATATTTTGTTAATAATAATTGTTAAAATAAAGGCTTTTGTTTCGTGAAAAAGAAAAAAGCAATATCATAAATTCCCAAGAAAAGGAAAGAGTAAATAAGGGAATAAAAAGTTAAAAAAAGGAAGGGCAATTACGGACTGAAAAAAAGGCAATAAAAATAAAATAAATTTGGAGCAGAGGTAGAGGCATCAAAAGAGAGCTAAAAAAGATTTTCAAAAACCCTCCAAACAAACACACACTACATAACCCCTCTCCTCCTGCCCTTTCCTTCCTCTAAAGCCGTCTTCTTTTCTCCTTTCCCGTCCCCTCAGTAATTAAAACCCTAATCCTAATCTTATTCTCTTTCTCGTTTATTATTATTATTAAACCCAGCAATTCTGATTACTGTCTAATATTTTTGATTTTTATATTTGATTATCGAGAGTGTGTGTGAGAGAGATGGTTACTATAACTGCTGCTGCTGCTGCTGCTGCTACTGCTGCTAGTACTAGCAGTGGACAGCAGCTGACGCATACACTGTCAGCGAAAGTGAGGAAAACTATCCAATCGATTAAAGAAATTGTGGGTAATTTCTCCGATGCTGATATTTATATGGTCCTTAAAGAAACCAACATGGATCCTAATGAGACCGCTCAAAAACTGCTCAATCAAGGTTTATGCCTTTTCAATTCGCTTTTTTTTTTTGTTTGTGAAAAACCTTTTGACTTTGCAAGTTGGAGAGTAATGGTAGAGGATAGGGTTTTATTTTTAAATTCTCCCTAGCGAGTTATTTTTTTTGCCTTGGTTTTGGTGTTTTTGGCATATTTTGAGTAGTTGTTTATTTCTTTCTCTGTTCTGCTGCTTGGTTGCTGGAAATTATGTTTTTTGTTGGGTTTTTTTCAAAATCACATTATGTTTTGTTTTGCTGCCATTCTCTATGCTTCTGGTGTTTATGCTGTGTTCTGAGTAATGGGTATTAGGTGCTTTGTGCTGATATTTTAGTGAATTTTTTAATAAGAGTAGTGCATAGTTCTCAATATGCTAAGAGTTGAGTGACAAATTGCCTCCCATATGCCTATTAGGTTTTGCTTTGTTTAGAATATTTTTATTCCCTTGGAAGCAGTTTGTAGTTGTTAGTTTGTAATTTGAAAGTAAATTGCTGTAGGGTTCATTCCCAAATTTTAAAGTTGTGTTTGGGATTTGAGTGGATGGGGAAGGGAGGGGAACTATAGAAGGGGGGGAAAGACCCTCCTATTATTTGGGTTTAGATGTGGTGGAATAAAAGGTTAATAAATTATCCTCCCATTATTTGGGTTTAGATTTGGTGGAATGAAAGGTTAATATTTTTCTTTTGTTTGGTTAGAGGATGAAAGAGTGATGCAATAATTATCCAATTACATATATGCTATTAAAATAGTTTCTTTCAGAGGTCCTTGATAATTGTTAACTATTGCTGAAGCCTTCAGCATGTTGCTATATGATGTGTGAATACCAAACTATTATTCTGACGTGCAATTTCTAGAACATGATATTAATGTGATTGGCATGTTAAGTTCATTCTGGTACTTGAATCACAGCAGTGATCATGAATGAAATTTGGCTATCGATTATCATTGCTCTATGATCATCTGATATCCATACTTAGCTTGCTTTAATGTGAGACTGCACAACCAGGTGCATTATAGTTCTCCATTCTTAGTCCATGGTGCATCATCAACGAGCCATGGACATTGGCAAAGGGTACCTGTTGTGGAAGTTAGATAAGCAGGTTTGTCGTTGAGCTTCCATTCTTCAACGTTGTGTGTGGTTATCACATGAGCTGTAGGAAGGTTAGGAATATGGCTGCAGCTATCCATGATTTCTTTTCGGAAAATCTCTTAGTTTGTTTGAAATAAAAATATGGGTTTCTTGAGCCTTGTGATTGGTCCTCTAAGATGTTGTCTTCATGTGCTGTGATCTTTCCCTCTCTGGCTTGTGGGGGCTACTTTGTTGGTTTGGTCATATTTTAAAGTATTCTTGTTTTGCGTGTTAATGGTGTAACTCTCTTATTCAGGTGAATTCTTGTTTTGTTTTCTTACCAGATCCGTTTCATGAGGTAAAGAGAAAAAGAGATAAGAAGAAAGAGGTAAGAAATTGTGAACATCTTTCAAATCGCCTCATTGAATGCTGTCCTTTTGTTTTGGTAATCATTTCCCCTGATTGATAATTATGCTATTGCTAATGTGATCTTATATGTGAATTATTACTTATTTTGGTGGAGGGACAATGTACTTTATGCTTAGCATTTGGAAAGTGCTGATCTGTTAAATTCTTGTTATGCATGATTGCCATGATCACTTGACATTTGATATAAATTCTGTAAAATTGTGGAGCTAACATCTTCCATTACATTATTTTCTGTTTTCTCAGATTGAACTTTGCACTAAATTGCTATGCTCAATAAGTCAAATATATGTTTATTGTTAACACATAATTAAGAATTTGCAACTGGTCAAATTTAAGGAATATATCTCTGCTACCTCTAAAATCCATTATATGCCATGCAAGATTCAATGAAAATGTACCTCAATTTAATTTGCAATTTAAAAAATTCAGAGGGTGTTGAGGCCCTTTTGTTTTGATATGTCGTTGTTATATTCTGCTTGTGGTGTGTTTTGTTGTTTGGAGAATGTGTTCTCATCTTTCTCATATTTATGCTCTCTTACATCTCCATTAGTTAATGTTTTCCTGTCAAAAGGTTTTTAAATACACTCGAGAGAACAGCTACTAAAATTAAACATAATTTACATGGTTTATTAAGGTCTTTATTTAAAGGTACACAGTCCTGTTTCCAGTTGAAGTTCAGGTGTTTTATATTAGAGTTACTGTGTTAAATTCCCTGGCAATGCGTGTGCTGATCTAACATTTTACTTACGAGTTTATATGCTTATGGCCTCAGAATATGGATTACAGAGGTTCTGTGGATTCAAGAAAACATTCTGAGAATTTTGGTCAAGGGATGAGACCTCATACATTTTCAGATCGTAATGCTCGACGAGGAGGCTATACTCGACCTGCTTCACCTGGTACTAGAGGAATCAACAGAGAATTCCGTGTTGTGAGAGACAACAGAGTTAACCAAAATACAAGCAGAGAACCAAAGCCTGCTTTGCTGCAAGGTTCGACATCAGTAAAGGAACAAGGCAGTGGAGTTGTTACCAAAAAAGGGTATGCCTTTTCAGGTTCCTTCACAAAATTTTAATGCCATCCCTTATCTGTTTGTTTTCACCCTCTTACCCCTATTATCAGTATGGCAATTATTTTCACAAGCTCTAGCAAATTTGGCAGACTGAAAAATGTTTTGTTCTTGTTTGTCAGAGACTGATACACAATCAAGATTCTCTACTTGGCAGATTTGATATGATCATGACCTATTATTAATAAGCCATAATCCTCGGCTTGAGAGGTTTCGTGCTACAAGAAATGGTCATGAAGTCACTATTAATTAGTTAGAAGCATTCTGATGCAGGACAGTTCTTGTTCCGACTTTAGCGGCTGTTCAGGGCTGTTTCAGTCTTTATTGATGTTGTTTTCTGCTGGAAGTTGTAGAAACTATTAGAGTCTTAGGGTTTCTAGGAGTCACACCTCAAGGATAAAAAACCCTTAGCTTCTTCATACTTATTTAGAGTTCTTTCTAATACTCCAAATCCAATAAGGTCCTAGATTCCTAAATAAGAAATATCCTTGTCTACAAAAAGACACTAGCTTTTCTTCTTTTGTTGTCCACATCATATCTGCTTTTATGCTTACAGAAGTAGCTGCTGTATTACTAGGATAAACTTTAAATTCTACTTCTACCTTTTTGAAAAAAGAAAGATAACAAGCCCTGAAAGCTTTTGCTGCCATCCAAGTGTAAAGAAGGTTTCAGTAAATGCAGTTAGTGTTACTGCTATATCATATGTGTTTTCTTCAATTTGAAAGTATCTGCAATCAAGCTAAATTACTAGCTTTTCAAATCCACAACCTTAGGTTATCAGGAATTGTGTTAAGAAGGCCTCAGAGCCAACTTATTTCTTAGCTCCTAGGCTAGGCACTCTTATCTAGGCTCACAGGAGGTGACCAATGAGCATCTAGGGTGTTAATCTCTTTAGTTAAGTAGGTGGAAAAATGATCAATTCTCTCTTTTTCTCTCTTTTGTTTCTTTAGGCCAATATTCTCTCTTTATTTTGTTCATTTCCTTTATACTCTCTCCCCACTTTCTTTCTCTACTTTATGTCCATATTTTTTCCTAGGTGAAGTTGTGTTTTTTTTTTCTTTTCCATTTTGCTTTTTTCCAACATTTTTAGCTAATTGATTTTTTTTGAAGTAAAGCTGTTCTTGTTACCTAGGTTCTAAGAGCTCTTTGGTGCTTTAGCACGCGTGGTTTATTTTAACAAAACTTAGCTGGTGAAGGGAGGCAAGGCCTTTGCAGTTTCTGGTTTTGAATCGATAGTTATTCTGGTTTCAATGTTCTAAGTGATGAATTGTAGATATTGAAGAAAACTTTAATTTCCACCTGGGATGTTCTTATGCAAACTTAAGGATGCTTGGATTAATAGGACTTTGAATTAGGTATTGTAGAAAGGAATAATGAAACTGAGGGAGCAGTGGATTTTCGGTATTCTTTCTAATTTCATAAAGGTATTGCTTTCTCTGTTTACACCTCACCTAGAAAGTTCTTAGCATTTTGAGAAATCTTTGGTTATTTGGGTTTCTACTTAGAAAGTACAGAAGAAATAAAGAAATCTAGTGTATATTATTAAAGAATTGAAAATCATCTTTACTGAAAAAGAAGCAACAAGGGAACTCCACTTTGTTTTTTTCTTTGAATCATGCTAGTGATGGATCCTATGTTTTTTGTTATTTTATCGTTATATTTTCAGCTGATATTCCAACTTACATTTTTTGAGGCATTGAACACGATCCTTATTTTTCTTTCAGCAGCTCAACAGGAATGTCAAGCAACTTAAAGCCTTCTGATGCACGGAGTTCACACCAAGCTTCTAATGGGCCTATTGATTCAGAATCTAGACGCAACAAAGATGCCAATTCAAGTGTTGGTGATAGGAGAGTGGTGTCAGAGGAAAAGCGGTCTATAGCTTCTAATGCTGCTACTTCAAGGTTACAAGCGGCGAAATCCAATAATTCTCAACAACACCATGCTTTACAAACTTCAAGCAATCCTGTTGTTGGGGTTTACTCCTCCTCAACAGATCCTGTGCATGTGCCATCTTCTGATTCCAGGTCACCTGGTGTTGTTGGGGCGATTAAGCGTGAGGTTGGAGTGGTGGGTGGTCGTCGCCAGTCCCTTGATAATGCAGTCAAAGATTTGTCATCAAGTAGTGGTCGCCGCCAGTCCCTTGATAATGCAGTCAAAGATTTGTCATCAAGCAGTTCATTTTCAGAATCATTTCGGCCTTTCACTGCAATATCTAAGACTGATCAAGTCAGCCAAACTGCTGTAATTGAACCAATGCCTAGCGTTCCTGTTAACAGATCATTCTTAAGCAATCAGTATAACAGCAGGCCACATCAACAAGCTGTGGGTCATCCTAAAGGTTTTATTTCTTCCATAATTTTTCTGTTAATTAATGGTCTTTAAAATTGTTGTTGGTGCTCCTTTGATAACAATGGTATGTGATGTTCTTTTCTGGTATAAATAATCCATCTCTGGTTCATTTGTTTGACATCTCAAAGGAACTCCTTATTGGTATTTCTCTGTGCATCCATGGTTGTTATTATGGCGTGATATTTCTCTATCATCATCATCATGGCACATGTTAAATCATCAGGAAATGGTTATGGCTAGGTAGAAATCCAAAAAATTACACCGGGGCTTTATTGGTTGCATTTCTTCAGGGGCTTAATTTATCAAGCATTTAATTCTGTCCACACTCCAGAGTGTTTTAGTGAGACTGCTTTACTTTGGACTTGAAATTGTTAGAAATGACCCAATGGATTTCAATATTAACTGCAATTTCTCCTGTGCTTAATCTCATCCATCATATTTCATAAATTTTAATATATGAAAATTGTTCACCTTTTCTATTTTAGTTTTGTGTTATTAGCTTCTTTCTGTAGTTTGTACACCTTTAAGTATAAGGGACATTATTGAGTTAATTGCAATGGCTTGCCTGTTCTGCATTTCTTTTCTCTAAAATTTACGGGACATGATTGACCAGAAAGGTTTTGTGCAGCTTCACAACATAATAAAGAATGGAAACCAAAGTCGAGTCAGAGATCAACTGTTACTAGCCCTGGAGTGATTGGAACACCTGCAAAATCCAGTTTGCCTCCCACTGATAAATCAAATGACATGGAATTGGATGCAGCTAATTTGCAGGACAAGTTTCCACAACTAAACATTCATGACAACCAGAATGTAATCATAGCACAACATATTCGAGTCCCTGAGACTGATAGGTGCAAGCTGACCTTTGGGAGTTTTGGAGTGGGATTTGATGCTTCCATGACACCTGAATTTCAATCAGTTGGGATTTCAGAAAAATCAAATGGGGAATCTGCCATCAGGTCTGTGTTTTATTTTGCATAATTGTTTTTCATCTAGATATTTTATATATTAAGATACTTGAATTGGGAAAGCTTTGTTATGTTATTTTTTTCCATATAATAGTCTCAAGATGACTCATGCTGTTTTCCAATGTGAATGGTGGTAAGGAGGTCATTTGCTCTGAACTTGCTATTTGTTATTATTACATCTGGGATCGTTTCCATAATGGGTATCTTCCCGTTGCAGTTAAATAAATATACTGAAAGAACTCTGACATATAGGTAATAAATAATAATGGTTAGTTTAGTAATGTAATAACATCAATACTATGTATAGATATGAGTTTAACGTATAGTGAAAGTACAAGAAAATTGTGTATAATGGACAAGAAAAAAAAAGCACGATTAAAATGTTTGAAGGAAATTACAGATTAAAAAAAGTTGATCAAACATTGTTAACTGAAAATTTCAATGCTAAGTTCAGTGTTCTAATCTGAGCTAAGTATTTAGTAATAATGGTGATGGCAGTTTACCAGCATCTGCTCCAGAGTCTTCCAGTGACGACGCTTCTGGTGGAAAGCAGGTTGAGTTGCTAGATGATCAAGCAAGAAATTATGGATCTGATTCACCGGCTGCCAGTTTAGAATCAGAACATCCATTGCCTGTGAAGTCATCAAGCCCTTTAAACTTGGATAATTATGCTGATATTGGTTTGGTTCGAAACAGCAGCCCTTCCTATGCTCCTTCGGAGTCACAGCAGCAGCAAGATCATCCTGAGTTACCAAGCTTCTCAGTGAGTTCACTTCTTGGATTAATGAAATATTTTACGCCGACTTAAAATGAATGCTTACCATGTTTCTTGAGAGTGGTGTCAAAGCTTTCATTTCAAATAAAAAATAAACTAAAGTTTCATTAGATGGTCTTTGCACATTTTTGTTCGGACATTCTGATGTGATTGTGTGGCAGCAGACATATGATCCCCAGACTGCTTATGATATATCATACTTCCGACCCCAAATTGATGAGACAGTACGGGGCCAGGGTCTACCGTCTCCACACGAGGTAAATATACCTGCTATAATGTGTTATAGATGGGTAAAGTAGCATGCCTCTATATCCCTCACACATATTAACATGACACTTTGCAAACTTTGCACACAACCAGTTTTTTATATATTGATGTGAATGGTTAAGGAGCAGTTGGTTGAAATTGTCCTTATATACTGTGATATTTGGGAAAACAATTGTGCACCTGTTTGTATTTTACTTTCTCTTCCTTGCAGTGCTTTGAAGAACACTTCCCTTTTTTGGCACTTAGCCTCTTAAAAGTTGGCAAGTGATGCACGTAAAAGAACACTTTAGGTGCTATATTATATTGCATTATGGCTTCAATTAATATTTGCTACCTTTTATGACTTCAGGTCTTCACCGCTCATACAGCCAACAACATTCCTGCATCAACAATGCCCACAGTGCAGCAGCAGCCTCCAATGGCTCAAATGTACCCACAAGTTCATGTCTCACAATTCTCAAATCTTGTGCCATATCGTCAGTTCATCTCTCCGGTTTATGTTCCACCAATGCCCATGCCTGGCTACTCCAACAGTCCTGCATATCCACACCCTTCAAATGGCAATAGTTACTTGCTGATGCCCGGAGGTGGATCCCATCTCAATGCAAATGGCCTCAAATATGGAATCCAGCACTATAAGCCAGTTCCTGGCAACAATCCTGCTGGGTTTGCAAATTTTGTGAGTCCAAGTGGGTATGCTATTAATGCTCCCGGTGTGGTTGGAAGTGCAACAGGCCTTGAAGACTCATCTCGGATGAAGTACAAAGATGGAAACCTTTATGTTCCTAATCCACAGGTAAAGCATTATTGATAATAACTATCTGACGTATAGTTCTAATGAGATCACAAGGAGCAATTAGGGACGCATCTTGTCTTCTCAAATGTCAGTTGTTGGATCATTGAGTTTTAATATATTGTTTGAACTAAGCAACCTCACTGAAATGGCTGTGCTCTTTTCCATTGATGATGTGGGCAACATATTTTCCTGCTATTTGTCCAGCTTGGGTGGTCTATCACATGGTATGACATGCATATCCCTGTACATTACTGGCTAACTATGCAATTATGCATTCATGGCATGCCTTTGCACATCGATGGTGTTCTCATGGTTTGAATGCCGCTTCATTTTATCCAAATAATAAAAGAAGCAGCTCAATGTAATTCTATTTGTTAGTTGATTTTCTGGATTTACAAATATATGAATTGGTCCATGTTCATTACCTCTGTTGGTTTCTTTTTAGTACCCGGAAGATTAATATGATTTTAAATTTGCTGTTGCAGGCTGAGGCATCTGAAATTTGGATTCAGAACCCAAGGGAGATGCAGGGCTTGCAATCTGCTCCATACTATAACATGCCTGGGCAAACACATGCTGCTTATTTGCCATCCCACGCTGGTCACGCCTCCTTCAATGCAGCCGCAGCACAATCCTCACACATGCAATTCCCAGGCTTGTATCCTCCTACTCCACAGCCAACTGCGATGGCAAGCCCGCACCTTCTGGGTCCTGTCATGGGTGGTAATGTTGGTGTTGGGGTTGGCCAATCTGCTCCTGGGGCTCAAGGGGGTGCTTATCAGCAACCTCAATTAGGCCATCTCAACTGGACAACAAACTTCTGAAAGTAGATGCCAAATCTAACCCTGTGCTTCTAAGGGATTCAAGTGGTTATAGAAATTTAGTTTTCTTTGTGAAATGTATTATTACACATCGTTTTACCATCTTTTCCTTAATGCAATCAAAGTTCAATTTTAGGCATTCTATTTTGGTCCGAATTAGGCTGCCTCTTACCTACGGCATCGTAGAAACTCAATCCATGCACACCGATAGATATACAGGGAAACAAGGGAAAGAACGTGTTTCATAAAATTTTATACAGGTGGATTATGGATTTTCTATGGGTGGCTTCTACGCTGACTTGTCAAACCCCACTGTCTGTTCTTTTAAGTCAGCACGATTGGTTTTTTCTGCGTAAAAAATGAAGTCCTTGATAATTTCTTGCGGTGATTCTCAGGTCTGCTGTGGTTCTTCTAACTTTCAAGTGGTCGAGTATCCCATGAACTGCATTATCACCCTTCATTAATTAGTCAACCCCTGTGTTAACTTAAAAAGAAAATATAAAAATCCAAGAAAAAACTTCGAAGAATTTAATACAAAAGGCAGCATTATTGCTGTTCACTTCAGTGGTTGATGGCATTGTAAGTCAAAGCATCCAATGACTCGCCCGCAATAGTTGACTTTGCAAAATAGGCAATGTTGCTTAGGCAATTATTCTTCACAAGGTGATGGACGGCAAGTCGGTACGTAATGTGCAATCTCCATGGATCCCATTTCTCCTCCCTCCCCGGAAGTTGAAAATGTAAAATCTCAACAAACCCATTAATGATAGTGGAAAACCGAGAGGCCGACTTGCCTTCTCTTCCTTCTTCATTTGATTTAACAGAGGAAAGGGTTACAACTTTACAAAAGTTTAAACATGGAAATATACAAAATGAAAAGCATAATACAGGGAAAGAGGGAATTAAGGAGACGTTGATCACGCTGGATCTCGAGGGAATTGACCAGTTGTTGCAGATTTGGAATGTGCTGTAATTGTGGAATTATCTCCATTAATGACTGGTCTAACACCCCCCCTCAAAGTAATGGGGATTAAAATCACCATTAGTTTGGACCAAAGGTAGATAAACTAAGGGGTAGTATGGCCCTTGGTGAAAATATCACCAATCTGATCTTGTGTCGAAATATACTTAACTTGAATGTCTTTGTTGAGGACTTTTTCTCTGATGAAGTGATAGTCGACCTCAATGTGTTTGGTGCGAGCATGAAACACCAGATTTGATGCTAGAGCAATAGCGCCAATGTTGTCACACCAAATAGTTGGAGTGGAAGACAAGAGCACACCAAGTTCTTTCATAAGCATCCGTATCCAGTATAGTTTAAGACTACGGTATTCCGCTTCTGTGTTGCTTTTGGAAACAATGGGTTATTTCTTGGCTGTCCACGTGATTAGGTTTTGTCCAAGAAATAGCCCATATCCGGTTGTGCTACGACGATCATCCGGATTGCCAGCCCAATCAGAATCATAGTAAGCTTGTAATGTTATATCCCCGGGAGAAAAATAGAGGCCATAATCAATACTCCCCTTAAGATAACGAAGTACTCGTTTTACTGCTACCCAATGGGGCTCTCTTGGGCTGTGCATAAATTGGCACAATTGATTGACCGCATATGCAGTGTCGGGGTGTGATATGGTGCAGTACTGAAGAACCCCAACCACTCGACGATATTCAGTTGGGCCAGCCAGGAGTTTACCTACAATGGAGGAGAGTTTCGGGCCAAAGACTGTTGGACAATTGAGAGGCTTAACACCTACCATGTTGGTGTTGTGTAGGAGATCGGTGATGAACCGAGTTTGGCGTAGGTGTAGCCCATGTGAATCTCGGCTAGCCTGAACACCTAAAAAAAACTCAACTCACTTAGATCTTTAACATGGAATGAGTCATTAAGGGATAAAGAAAGGAATCAATAGCATTCTGATTGCAACCAGTGACCAGGATGTCATCAACATAAACAAGCACATATAGTTTTACGAAATCAGTAGCATAGATGAAAAATGAGTAATCAACAGTGGATTCAATAAAGCCATACTTCAACAAATATTATGACAGATGACGAAACCAAGCACGGGGTGCTTGTTTGAGTCCATACAAGGACTTGTGCAAATGACACACATAATCTGGGTAATTTTCATCCACAAACCCTTGAGGTTGCTCCATAAATACTTCTTCATCTAAAAACCCATGTAAAAAAGCATTTGAAATGTCTAATTGACGTATATTTCAGTTAAAGGAAACTGCCAATGCAATAACTATCCGAACGACAGTGTGTTTTACTATGGGTGAGAAAGTTTCGGCATAGTCGATGCCATATTGATGATCAAACCCCTTTGCAACTACTGCCATCTGATAACCTTTTAAGCTAAAAAAACCCATTTATTTCAAACAATGTGTTTACCTGGTGGACGCGGACAAAGGGACCAGGTTCCATTCACCATCAATGCGTCAAACTCAGAACCCATTGCAACACACCATTGAGGAGAAGAGATAACTTGTGTGTAGGTGGATGGCTTAGTTTCGGTGACCATAGCGGAGAGTACCTACAAGGGATGCCTAGTTGAGTATAGAGAGGTGAAATCTGGAAAGGTTTTGAGTTTTGAATGCCCGGTCATGGAGCGAGTGATGACTCGGTTAACGTTTTGGTTGTTCTGCAATGGTGAGGCTGGGGTTTTTATGACGGGATGAAGCTGTGATGGAAGGATTGGTGGTGGAGGGGAATCTGTGGAGGGGTCAGGATGTGAAATCATTGATTGGGCTGGTTGAGGATCCGAAGATGGGACGCTGGGAAGAGGATCTGGAATGTCTGGGTCAGTGATAGTGAAATCAATTTCAGGGGTAAGTGATGTGGGTATTGTAATTTGTGGAAATGAAAATAGAGAAGAAGACTTACCTGGGGAGACCAGACTTTATGAGGCAGGAGAGGAAAGGACTCTATCACGTGATGCGGGGAAATCTTGCTCGTTAAAAATTACATTACGTGATACATAGATACGACCAGTGTTATAGTCAAGGCACTGATACCCACGTTGTTGGTTTGCATAACCTCTAAAAATACATTCTTTACTTTAGAAGGAAAGTTTATGATTTTCATAAGGTCTTAGTAAAGGAAAACATGCAGATCCAAAGATTTTGAGATGCGAGTATTTGGGAATTGTTTTATGTAGCATGTAAAATGGTGTCAGATGATGTAAAACTCTTGTCCGGGAGACGATTTACAAGATAGACAGATGTGAGGAAAGCATCAGGCCAATATGTATTAGGTAGGTGAGACCGAGCTCAAAGTGTTAAGCCGGTTTCAACTATGTGATGATTTTTTCTTTTGGCAATCCCATTTTGTTGTGATGTATGAGGGCATGTTAGTTGATGAAATATGCTATTTTCTTGTAAAAATGTTTTAAAAATAGTGGATGTAAATTCACCACCATTGTCGATTTGTAATTGTTGAATTTTACAAGAAAACACATTTTCCACAAGAGTTAAAATTTTTAAAAATTTCTGAAACCTCATTTTTAGATTTAATGGGATATAGCCAAGTGAAGATAGAAAAATCATCAACAAAAATAACATAATATTTTGACCCACCAATCGATTGCACAGGAGATGTCCATACATCTGAATGAAAAAGAGCTAAAGGACGATTTGTTTGACGAGTTGAGTCATTAAAGGGCAATTGTTTAGATTTCCCTAAAGGACATGACAAATAAAATCCTAATTTATTTGATGTGGAAACATCTAAGTATTTAGACGTGACCAATTTGTTTAGAATGACTTGAGATGGGTGGCCAAGATGATCATGCCATGTGTCAAGTGTGGTTGACACGCCAAGTGAAGCCGCAAAGCAAGAAATTTTATTTGAACAATATTTATTATTCGCAATCGGATAGAGTCCGTTCTCAACTTGCCCTTGGAGTAGTAGTTGCCCCGTGTGGTTCTCCTTCATAGAAAAATCATTTTTATTGAGTACAAATAACAATCATTGTCCAAGCAAAATCGATTGATAGAGATTAAATTTGAGGAAGCATATGGACAATGCAGGGCATTGGATAATGTAAAATTAGAATATTTTGAGGAGAGAGATGTAGTACCCATATTTTGGATCACCAAACCTGAGCCATTACCAACGATGATGGTTTCTTCTCCTTCATAAGGCTATGAGGTGGTGAGATTTTCTGTATTGTTAGTAATGTGAGCATTAGCCTCATTGTCTGCATACCACATTTGTTGAGTATAAGAAGTATTTCCTTCAGCAACCATAGCAGCAAGATCAGAAGGTGGTAAATGGCCTTGATAAGAAAAATTGAATCTGTTATAACAATCAAGAGCCATATGTCCTTTTTTGGTGCATATCTGACAAGTTGGTCTGTTATCACCAGAATGAGGGGCGTTTGGCTTGTTGGGGAAGGGTCCCATATGAGCTGGAGGGCGAGCATAGGAAATGGGTGAACATGATGGGTTTGTAAAACCCGGTCCTTTAGTTCTTTTTGAAGTCGCTGGTTTGGAATAAGTGGCTCTAAATGCAAGATTTGTTTCAATAGGTACAGTGGAGTTGGAGACCTCCATTAACATTTCAAAGTTGAGTATTTCGGTCTGAAAATCATCAAGTGATAGCTCCTTGTCTCTAGTTGCAAAGGTAAAGGCAATAATGAATGGCATAAATTGTGGCTTGAGCCCACTCAAAAGGTAAGAGATAAGGTCCTGCTCTTCCACGAGTTTGCTTGCAGTAGAGAGTTGATCAGAGAAGATCTTGGCCTCTTGTAAGAGAGGCAGTTTTGGTTCCCTTGTGATATGGTCTGAAGTTGCTATTTGAGAAATGCCACACGAGACCGTGAAGTCGAGGAGAAGCGGGCTTGAAGTGCATCCCAAACCTGTTTGGAAGTCTCTAGATTGAGAACTGTGGAAACAAGTTTCTCAGTAATGGAGGCATAGAGCCAACTGAGAATGCTGTTGTCCTTCTTGGACCACCTGGAAAAGGCAGGATTCAACGATCCGTCAGATAGAGTCTTGGCTGGAGCATGGTTAGTGCCATCAAGAAGACCAACCATGTCATGACTCCTTAGAAAAACAAGAAGTTGGATCCGCCAGGTAAGATAATTGGGGCCATCCAATTTCAGAAATTGAGGAGTTTGAAGAGAAGAGGCCATTTGTGTTTTGGTGCCGAAGCAAGGATTGCAGGGTCGTGTTTTGAGCGTAAGCCTTAGGGCTTTAATACCATGTAAAATCTCAACAAACCCAGTAAATGATAGTGGATAACCGAGAGGCCAGCTTGCCTTCTCTTTCTTCTTCATTTGATTTAAATAGAGGAAGTTACAGAGGGTTACAACTTTACAAAAGTTTAAACATGGAAATATACAAAATGGAAAGCATAATACAGGGAAAGAGGGAATTAAGGAGACGTTGATCACGCTGGATCTGGAGGGAATTGAGCTGTTGCTGCAGATTTGGAATGTGCTGCAATTGTGGAATTATCTCCATTATTGACTGGTCTAACAGAAAATCTCTTTCCTTCGATCAAGAGAGGAGATGAAAAATACTTCTAATTGTTTCAAAAAGAATGCTCCAACGGTCTAAGCTTATTGATAAAGAACAAAACTTTAATGCTAATTAAATCATACATAGCTTAATGATAAAGAATACTTGTATTCAAATATGTGTACACAATGTGATGTTTCTTTACGGTGGTTTGATATTTGTTATAGTTGTTATCAAAGTGTTTTTACTTAAAAAATACATCAAAATAATAATTTTTGATATCAGAACAGTACGAACACATAAAATACAATTAAATTTAAATATTTATTTTTCAAAATCTAGCAAAATAGTGCTTGCACTCTTGGCCAATCTCTCCCTCTCCCTCTCTCTCAGACACACACACACACACACACACTGCCTTAATTATCAATATCAACCAACAATCTTTTTTTTAGATTAACACCGGTGTCTGGCCCAGCTTGCGTGCACCTCGACCAATCTCACCGGCCTTAATTAATTTTTTTGGTGTTTTTAGATCATTTTGATGTGCTGATGTCAATAATAATTTTTTAAAAATAAAAAAATCATTTTGATGCATTTTTGAACAAAAATCACTTTAAAAAACACCCACAACCACACTCCCAAACAATCACTAATAAGTTAATCCACTTGCTTTTCTTTATAGAAAATGCAAGAAAAAGAAGCAAGGATCTTATGTCACTTCATGTGAGAAGAAACAAAGTGTAGACACACAATAAACAAAAGTGCTGCAGTAATTACAATCAGGGTTATTAATACCGTTCCGTTCCATCCGGAATGGCCGGAACATTCCGTGCCGTTAAAAAAAACTGAAACAAAATGACATCATTTTCATCTCGGTTTTAATTCCGGCCCGTTCCGTAAATACCGGTCGGAATACCTAGTGACATTCCGGATGTGCCGTTTCGGCCTCAAAATCCTTCTCAAAGTTAATTTATCTTGAAATTTAATTATACCTATTAAATTAATATTTTAATATATATATATATATATATATATATATATATATATATATATATATATATATATATATATATATATATATATATATATATATATATATATATATATATATATAAAGTCCACTGGATGTCACCGGTCTAAGAACAGAGCCCTTTGAGGTGAGCATGTTTAATATGACTTCCTGATTTATATTTATAGACAAAACCCTTTGCTGGTGTCGCAGCGGTGTTTTTTCGCGCTTCGCGCCCCGCCATCCCTCTTTGGAGAGACAATGACGCGCAGTGAAAATGAGGATGTTCAATAGACGTAAAAATTACGACTATAAATATCAGGGAGTCACCACCTAGTATTAAGGTTACTAAGAACCTATTGGCCTGCGAGAGTCTAGGTAAGGGGACTTGTTGTGCAAGGGGAAGACGTATCACCCCTAGTGCACCCTACCTAAGGTAAGCTGCATTATTGTTTGATTGTTTTTTTCTAAGTTAAAAATTTTGCATTGTATTTTCAAAAAACCATTTTTTTTTCTGCGGGTGTACTTTACATAAAATCTTTTTTATCTGTGGATGTACTTTACAATGTAAATTTACACCGTAGTTAAAGACCCTTTTTTTTATCCATGGATGTACTTTACAATGTAAATTTACACCCTAATAGATAAAACAAAAATATTTATAATTATTTTTGATATTTTGGCCAAATTCCAACGGATAATCACAAACTGGTTACGATATCCAATTTTTGTTTTAAAACATGAGGAAGATGCAAAATATTTTTTATGAAAAATATGAAGGAAAAAAAACTTGGAATCCGGCCGTATGCACAAAAACAACACATTTTTTATTATTACATTTTTTTTAAATACAATTTTTTGTAATTTTTAATATAAAAAAATAAACAAAATTTGGGTCGAGCCCAACTAAATGGGCCGGCTAACCAAGATGGGCCAAAAGCCCAATTTTAATGGGCTGGGATAAAAGCATAGGTGGGCTGTAAGCCCACCTCCTCAATGCATGTGGGCCGGGCACGAAGCCCGACCCAACTCGAACAACCCGGCTTGCGTGAACAGTGGGATGAATTTCGTCCCACTACATGCAGGCGACGAGAGGAAGAAGACAATCAACAGTGATTTTTTGAGGTGACTGAACAGTGCAGTCATGCGTGATAATTTTAGGGGAGAGTGTAAAATACAATTTGGTCCCTCAAGTTTTAATTAGTTCAATCGTAACCCTAATTGGTTTTAAACTTTTAATTTTGTGCGATTGTGCCCCCGTGAAAAATTCAAATGTTAGCCTTAAATTTGCGCGCCTTTTTTATTTTGGTCCCTGACTTCCAATTTATGCTATTTGACCCTCAATTGACCATTAAACTCTCAATTGTTTTCAATTGGACCCCTGATTTCGCACAATTGGTTTGGAAAAATTCAATTCACTCTCCGAAAATTCCTAACTTCTCAATTGAACCCGAATTAAGCTCCCTAACTTGATTTTTCACTGATTAAGCCCTTAAGAAAATTAATTTGACCAACTTAAAGTATAATTAAGTCCTTGCACTTAATTAAATCCTTTAATTGGACCCTAAATTAATTCCCGAACATAATTATATTTTTAAAATGGCCGACGATTAAATCAAATTGGCCCATAAAAATATAATTATATCTCTCGACTTAATTTTTACACAGATTTATCCGATGATAAATTATTTTTGCCTTGAATCTGTATTTTCCTCCATTTTTGGGGACAAAAGAGATAGGATCGAACTCGCGGAAACAACCAAAAATTCCACATTGATTTTTCTACCAACGCCGACCCCCTTTTATTTTATTTTTGTTATTTTTGGGTTGATTTTGTGGAGTAACCCAGAAATTGGGTTATGATAGTTGCCCCCCTCTTTACAATGCTTACGACTAAAGTCTTGTAAAAGACTTTAGATAGTAAGCATTGTAAAGAAAAAGAAGAGTGGATTTACCAGACCAAGAAATAGTTGATCTATCTAGAAATATGAATGAGGGTTATAAAGCGCATTCATAAATGAATGGTAGGATAGGGCTAGAAAGAGCATGACCTAAGAATTGAGGCCTAAGGAGGACATTTAAGGGATGAAAGATGATGATGATGGTAAGAACGCAAAGATGGTATTGTTGTAACGGGTGATCTACCCCGGTAAATCATGTGAATGGTAAAGATTTCATGGGATGAAAAATATGGCTAGGAAGCTCGCTATCTAGGATCTATGGTTGAGGGTTAGAAAACTCACTCAAAACAGGAAGAAAAATAGTGTTGGAAAACCCATAATTTTGTTTATGGTTAAGGGTTGGAAAACACACTCAAACAAGGAGGATAGGGATGGAAAACTTATCTTAATCGGTGGTTGGAAAACACACTTAAACAAGGAGGGAAAAAATGGCTAAGAAGCGCACTATCTTAATTGATGGTTGAGGGTTGGAAAACACACTCAAATGAGAAGGAGGAAAATAGGGCTAGAAAGCACACTATTTTAGCTTATGGTCAAGGGTTGAAAAAAAACACACACTTAAACAAGAAGGATAGGGATGGACAACACACTATCTTAATTGGTGGTTGGAAAACGCATATGAAAAGGAAGAAAAATAGGGTTGGAAAACACACTATTTTAGCTTATGATTAAGGATTGGAAAACACACTTAAACAAGGAGGATAGGGATGGAAAACACGCTATCTTAATTGGTGGTTGGAAAACGCACACGAAAAGGAAGAAAAATAGGGTTGGAAAACACACTATTTTAGCTTATAGTTAAGGGTTGGAAAACACACTTAAACAAGGAGGATAGGGATGGAAAACACACTATCTTAATTGGTGGTTGGAAAACGCACATGAAAAGGAAGAAAAATAGGGTTGGAAAACACACTATTTTAGCTTATGGTTAAGGGTTGGAAAATACACTTAAACAAGGAGGATAAGGATGGAAAACACACTATCTTAATTGGTGGTTGGAAAACGCACACGAAAAGGAAGAAAAATAGGGTTGGAAAACAACTATTTTAATTTATGATGGCTGGATAGCTCACCTATGTTCTGGAAAGAGATAGGACTTAAAAGCACACTATTTAAGTTGGATGATGGCTAGAAAGCACACTCAAATAAGGAAAGAGATAGGTTTGAAAAATGCTCTAACTATGTTAGTGAAAGGCTCGCAATCGCACTCGAGAAAGTGAAAGTGGTAAGGGCTCGAAGGCGCGCACAAAAATGATGAGTAGAGGCTTGTAAATTACAATTCCTCAAAAGCATTTCTTGGATTCCTAGGGAGATGCAATGCATGATGACACCCAAAATCAAGAAAAAGATAAACCTAAAAGGCATGCTCAAGGAAATGAAAGAGGTGAGAGCTTGAAAGCGTGCACACAAAATGATGAATGAAGGTTCGTAAATTACGATCCCTCCAAAACTTTTCATAGATTTTTAATGGGGATGCAATGCATGATGATGCATGTATACCTACCTGAGAGATATAGGTCCCCTTTCTTCTTCCTGACCTTTTTTTTGGGTTTGGATCTCTAGCTTTGACGGCTTCTCGCGTTTGCTTACTCAAGCCACCACTCGTGATTTTTGACAACTAGAGATGATAGATTTTCCATAACAACATGCCCCCCTAAGTTTGATCCAGATTCTTTGAAAAGGAATGATGGAGTCAGCTTCAATTGCATTTGTAGATTGGCCTCTAGCCTGGTCATGCCCCACAAGTGTTTTAGACTCTATGTGTTTTCAGGAAAGGGTTGGTTATTTGCAAAAATTGTGTTTTCATGTGAGATTTTTGGAATTTCAAAGTTATTCCAAGCACAAAAACCATTTTGATTGCCCCAGTCGGGTCATGTCACACCAGTATTTTAGGCTTTGAGTGTGTGCAGGAAAGGGATGGTTATGTGCAAAAAAAATATTTTCATGAAAAACTTTTGGAATTTCAAAGTCATTTAAGCACAAAAACCATTTTGATGTTTGTTTAACAAGCTTGTTCTCAAAAGAATTCAAGTGATCTCATCGTCAAGTCTTATGTTGACTTTGACAAGAATGTGAAATGATATTTGCAAGTCTCGTATGTCAGGAATGCTTCGATCAAGTCGTGTGAAACATCTATAAGGATTGTTTCAAATGGAAAAGCATTGCTTATCGATCCAGATCACTCGTATTTGATCAGAAAGGACTTTATTAGGCTTGTAACGTAGGCTTAGGTTATTGGCTACGAAAAAAAGATATTTGTAGGCTCAAAAAGTGTTTAAAGGTTTTTTAGACTAAGGATCACTTAGTGCTTACTCTTAGAACTCCATTTAGCTCTCATGATTGATTTTCATAGTGACCTAGCATGCCTCCTAGTGTTTGTTTGGGCTTTCATCTTGACATGCCCCCCCAGTATTTGTTTGGGCTTTCATCTTGACATGCCCCTAGTATTTTGTTTGGGCTTTTGATGGGTTTTTGGCACTAACATCATGTTGACTTAATATTTTCCCCAAAGTATTTTGTTTGAGCTTTTATCGCGACCTGCCCCCCAGTATTTTAGTTTGAGCTTTCTATGTTGGGTTTTTAGTACTACCAAAATGTTGAATTGATTTGCTATAGCATACTAAAAACCTTTTTATGTTTATGTCCCCAGTTTTGTTCGTACGTCTTTTGTCATTGAGAACTACTTTGTAGATTGACAGTTTTTCGCACTTACCCCGCAGTGTAGGGTGTGATCCTTGTCAGGGTTAATTATCAAGAAATAATTGTTAAGATGGGGACTGCAAGGGATATTTGAGACTTCGTCAAGGCATATCAAAGATGGCCTTTCCTGATTTCAAAAACATGCAATCTGAATCAATAAGCTTTGCTTTTCCATGCGAAACAAGTTTTTGATTTTTTGGATTATTTGTTTGGCTAAGAGATTAGCTTTATTACGTGGGTTTTGGTGGTATGAGATCACCTTTCAGATGAAATCCTTTGTTTTCCCAGAACACATTTATTAAATAAACATCAAATTGGCATTCATTTTCATACTAGACTTTGATTTGCCAAAAATCTTTATGAAATCATGGGATCATGTATACTTTGGATGAAAAGGGTATATGGAGTGCTTGTGTTATTTAGACAAAAAAAGCAAGAACACATCATAAACACAAGAAAATACATAATCACTGCAAGGAAATGTTTGCTTAACAACAAAAAGGTCTTATGGTATTACAAGCAAAATTGTCGACAAGTCAAAATGTTGATATAATGTGCGGACATGACCAAAACAAAAGGAAATCATGGAAGCAGACTTCATCTCCCAATATCGGCACATTCCCTTTTCAAAAGCTTTTGCCGATTTCACTTTAAATGGAGCAGACACTTGGTACCCCATTTTCATGAAGCTTACTTGGGTGCAGGACCTAGATTTCCTTCGGATGTTATCCACCCCGCTTTATGCTAAAAATCTGCCTAAACCTTTCCAAAACTTCCCTTTTTTTCTGTTTTCTTCTCTGTATTTGCCTCTGTTTGTCGAGTTTTCTCCCAAAAACCTCCTCTGTTTCACAAGTCTTCTCCTCTGTTCCTGCCCCTCTTTCTCTCCTTTTTACGTTAATTTCGCTTTTTTGCTTTCTTACCTCTCTGCCCAGTTTTCTCCCCTCTGCTCCCCCTCCCTGCATGCATTTTCAAGCATGAATTTATAGGCAAGAGGCAACCCTTCGGTTGCCCATTGCGTGCACCGATGGGTTGCCTCTTCACCTGAAAGTGAAGAGGTAGAGCGTTCATGCACTTGTTCAGTGGATCGAACGGTCGCGATCATGCGTGATAATTTTAGGGGAGAGTGTAAAATACAATTTGGTCCCTCAAGTTTTAATTAGTTCAATCGCACCCCTAATTGGTTTTAAACTTTTAATTTTGTGCGATTGTGCCCCCGTGAAAAATTCAAATGTTAGCCTTAAATTTGCGCGCCTTTTTTATTTTGGTCCCTGACTTCCAATTTATGCTTTTGACCCTCAATTGACCATTAAACTCTTAATTGTTTTCAATTGGACCCCTGATTTCGCACAATTGGTTTGGAAAAATTCAATTCACTCTCTGAAAATTCCTAACTTCTCAATTGAACCCGAATTAAGCTCCCTAACTTGATTTTTCACTGATTAAGCCCTTAAGAAAATTAATTTGACCAACTTAAAGTATAATTAAGTCCTTGCACTTAATTAAATCCTTTAATTGGACCCTAAATTAATTCCCGAACATAATTATATTTTTAAAATGGCCGACGATTAAATCAAATTGGCCCATAAAAATATAATTATATCTCTCGACTTAATTTTTACACAGATTTATCCGATGATAAATTATTTTTGCCTTGAATCTGTATTTTCCTCCATTTTTGGGGACAAAAGAGATAGGATCGGACTCGCGGAAACAACCAAAAATTCCACATTGATTTTTCTACCAACGCCGACCCCCTTTTATTTTATTTTTGTTATTTTTGGGTTGATTTTGGGGAGTAACCCAGAAATTGGGTTATGATAGCCTGGATATCAATTTAGCCGATGTGGGATAGATTTAAAAATTTAAAGCCACAAATTCTAAGGCTATTGCATAATCCAGCGTTGTGGGATATAATAGATTTGTTCAGCTGGACAAATCAATCAAACGATTTGATTTTAAAGGACAAATCAATTGTAACTTTGTAAGTTTGTAACCGTAAGCTTTATATATATATATATATATATATATATATATATATATATATATTAAAATTAAAATTAAAAAAATATGTATTATAAAAAAAAATTGTTGCGTCAACTTTGATTTTATAAAAAATAAAAATTATATTTTGTTTTTTAATTTTTTTTTATATATATATATATATAATTAATTATATATGAACAGTACAACCCCGAAATGACATGTCAAAATACTCTAAAACTGAAATATTTTATACCAATAGAAAAACAGAAACGATATTGACAACCTTAATTACAATTGTGATTAATTTCTTGCTATTAGTTAATAATTAATAACTAATATGCCGCGTCACAGCTTCCAACCAAGCACTGCCCCACTTGGAAGCGAGAGGGCGCGCGCGCGCGGGGCTTTATAAGAGCAGGAGATAGAAAAGAAAGCACACAAGCAATTCTCAATCATCTCCTCCTACTCTCCTCCTTCATAACTCGCTTCTCTCAGTAAGCCATCGAGCATACAACAATGAATATGTCTGCTTTGTTCGCTTGTCTTTTATATTTCACAAAGTGAGAGAGCAAAAGGACCAGAGTTACAGTCTGTTTTGTCTTAGTTTTCTCTTTCACATAATCATTCTGGATTCCATTGTCACCCCCTTTACTTTCCTCTTCCTCCCCCAGCTATTAGCAGCACGATTTGAAGCAGACAGCAAAGAGAAAACAATATCATTCAATTTGCTACTATTTCTTGCTTAGCACTACTGTACTTCAAACAACATTCTCTATAAAGAGACATAACATGGATAGATGGGAGACACCACAAAGATATGATAGGTATAGACACCATAGGAAGAGCCCATCTTTCTCCTCCACTATTCTTGATGCTGTCTACCGTTCCATAGATGAATCTGGCAACGGTAAAGGAGAGGAGGAGCAGCTGATTTTCTACAGAGAAACCATGAGAAAGAAACATGAGATCAGTCATGGCTTTAAAGATGAAGAAATGACAAGTTTGAAAAGAGCATGCATGATAGAGAAATGGATGGAGAAGAAAGTTAGCCACGAGAAGGTTTCCGTTAGAAGAAAATCCATGGCTGATTTCGACAAGAAATCTAGAAAAGATTTAGATTCTGTGCTGTTAAATTCAAGGTCGAGTTCCTCAGAATCTAGCTGTGGTGGTGGTTTTTCATATTCAGAATCCGAATCAATATATGGTGTCAACTCATCAACAACTAGTCACACCATGCAAAGGCCTAAGCCTATCAGAACCAGCATTTCTGCTAGACAAGAGAAATGCCAAAGACGTGAAGATCTTCATCCAATCGACATGTTTCAGCATGATGAGGGGAACTACGCACCAAACCAGAAGGCAAAACCTGAAGGCAGTTTTGTCAAGACAAAATCAAAGGCCTTAAAGATTTATGGTGATCTCAAGAAGGTCACGCAGCCTTTATCACCTGGCGGCACGCTTGCGAGCTTTCTGAGCTCTCTTTTCACTACAGGCAACGCTAAGAAGGCCAAGATTACGACGCCGGGTGGAGGTTACGAAGAGAGGAAGTTAAAGTCCGAGCAAGCATCCACATGGTCTTCAGCCTCTTCATTTTCAAGGTCTTGCTTGAGCGAAACCCCTTCCTCAATGGGTAGGAAATTGAGTAGCAACAATGGAGCCATAAGGTCAGTGAGGTTCTATCCTGTCAGTGTGATTGTTGATGAAGATTGCAGGCCTTGCGGGCATAAAAATCTATATGGAAGTGATCGTCAAGAGATGAGAAGTACTTTAGTGGCAGCTGCAGTTACAGCTACTGCAAGAAACAACGTTCCCACAAGTGATGAAGAGCTTAAGCTGCATGTCATGAACGAAAATCGCCGAATCGAGGAAGTTGCAAGGAACTATCAAAACAACAAGGGAGAGCAATTTGATCATATGATCACTGATCTTTGCAATGACAATACTCATCAAGTGTGTAGTGAGGAAGAGGAAGAAGAATCTGGTGATGATATAGCAAGTTGTGCAAGTTCTGATTTGTTTGAATTAGATAATCTTTCTGTTATTGGAAAAGAAAGGTACAGAGAAGAATTGCCCGTGTATGAATCAACTCATCTAGGTACTAATCGAGCCATTGCTAATGGCTTATTCCTGTAACTCAAAAAAGAACAAAAAAACAAAACTTATTAATGAATATTGTGATGAAATATGGAAATATATTCAGGTATGGAAATATATGCAGCGATTGCAAGTGCAGAAATCATGGAAAGATATGCAGAGATCGTGCATGAATAGAAATCCTCTGCTAGAATTCTTCATTCTATTTACTTCATGATGTCCATGATTTTATACATAAATCATGTATATATATATATATATATATATATATACAGTAAGAATAGGTGTATTGCTGTAATGTGTAATGTCTGTTTAAAGGCAAGAACAATACATAGAAATACAAGTTCAGCAGTCTTTCTCACATGGTATCAGAGCCTTCTATCACCATGGCATCTTCTTCCTCTGTTCAAACAATGATCCTTGTTTCTTCTCTTGAGATTTCACTCCCGAAATCACATCTGCCTGATATCTCCATCAAATTGGCTTCAAACAATTATCTTTTGTGGAAAACACAAACTATTCCTGTTTTACGTGGCTATGGCCTTCTTGGATACGTGAAGAATGAAGTTCTTTGCCCAAAATCAACTATCATTGGTGAGAATGGTGAGTTGCAAACAAATCCTGCTGCAGCAGTGTGGTTCCGTAGTGATCATTTGATCCTTGGATGGATCAATAGTTCCCTATTTGATGGACCTCTTTCTCAAGTTATCAATAGTGAATCTTCGCATGATGCATGACAAGTGTTAGAGACTTTGTATGGTACTCACACTCCAGATCGTATCCAACAAATCAAAGGCGAACTATAGTCCCTGGCAAAAGGTACTTCTTCATTGGAAGATTATTTACACAAAGCAAAATCTTTGGCTTCGTCTCTTTGTGGTGCAGGAAAACCAATGGATGATGATGAATTCATCATCTGTATTCTTCGAGGACTAGGATCTGAATTCGATCCTATAGTAGCAGCATTAAATGCTAGAGATATCTTTCCATCTCTTGAAGGAGTTATTGGCAAACTCTGCGACTTTGAAATTCGAATTCAAGAATCACGAACAACTGCTCCTTCTGTGGCCTTATATACAAATGCGTGGCCGTACAAACTCAAAGCCATGGATAAATCACAATACTAGTGGCCTCAAATCACCGCAGTTTCACTGGAAGAAATTCCACTAACAACACTTCACTACGAGCTAAAGAGACTCGTTTTCCTCACCAAAATGGAAGCTTCACTGGAACTCGTCAGAAACAAACCTCACATAATAATAATCGTGGACGTGGTGGCATCACTTGTTTTTCGATGTGGGGGGCCTAATCACAAAGCAGACGGATGCTTTTCGTCTGAAGAAGCTAATCATTATAAGGCCTTTGCTGCTATCAAAATTGGTGAAACTACAGAAGAGCCATGGTATTCTGACACTGGGGCAAACCAGCATATGACATCTGACAAAAATGAAGTTCAAGGTATTGTCTCTTATCCTGGACATGAATCTGTTATGGTTGGCAATGGTCAGGGCTTGTCTATCACTGGTACTGGACACATTATTCTATCCACCACTAATCTCAAGCTAAATGATGTTCTTGTGGTTCCTGAAATCAAGAAGAAACTATTATCCGTGTCCCAATTTACTAGAGATAATAACTGCTATTTTTTGTTTTATCCATGGGGATTTATTCTTAAGGACATGAAGACGAAGCAGGTAATTCTTAAAGGTCTCATGAAGCATGGGTTATATGCGATCAACCTGCAACAATTCTCCATATCTCCAATCAGTTTTTTTATCAAATAAAGTGTCTAGCCACTTGTGGCATGCAAATAAATAGGTGAGACCTAAATTACTTTAATAATATGTTTAGTACAAGCATGAAAAATAAGACTCACAAATAAATAGGTGAGACTTAAATTATCACATCTAATATAGCTATAAAAACAGAGATAAGATGAAGTTATGAAAGTAAGATGTGAATCCTAAAATTTCAGGAGTACCATTAATTAAAGCCTTGTATTCGACTTTAGTAGAAGAATGAGCAACATTTCTTTACTTTCTAGACTTGCATGAAATAAGATTATAGCCAAAATAAACAAGATAATAACAAGTAGACTAATGATCAACAACATTGTTAGTCTAACTAGCATAAGTAAAGCCATGAAGAGCAAAAATAAAAATAAAAAATATGAGTGATATGTAAACCATGATTAGCTATAGCTTTAAGATTGCACAAGATGCATCTAACAATAGTTCAATGAGCATCATTAAGAGCATAAATAAAATGATAAACATTATTTTTCACATCATATATATCAGGCTCAGTGAAAGTAAGATGCTAGAAAGCACCAATAATTTGTCTCTAAGGTTTAGAATTAGAGTACATAGCACTAAATACCATTCTTAGAGCACGTATTCTTATCGAAAACAGTCTGTTGGTGTTGATTAATTAGCTACGAAACCTCTGCTTTCTCTTTAAATATCATTTGAAGCAAGATGGCAAGAGGGACTTAACTGGACCACGAAATCATAACAGTGTGATATGCTAATTAAGTTATCATAATTACACATTTTTAACCAACAATTTGTTTAATTTAAAACAATATTAACTTGGATTCTAGGAGGAAAAGAAAAGGCTATGCCCTACGTGGTCAAAAGTGTCGCAGGTTTTAAAATTTCCATAGATCGGGGGGGTTCCCAAAACTCAAGAGGTGACATTTTGCCAAGGCTAGCTACTCGAAGTGCTGTGTGATGACAAAAAAAGCTCGTGATTTGTATAATAAAGTTTTGAGTTCGAGTGAGGTCTTGTATTTCTTGTAAGAACTTGAAATAATCAAGTTTTACTTGTTTACCTGAGCCTATAAAATATATTTTTCAGAGAGTAAATTTCCTCGCATAAAAAAAAACACTAGCTGCTCACCTTTGGCGTGGAAAAAATATTCTACTTTTCATGAACTAATTATCTACATATTCCCATTCCATTCTTTTCAATATTTGTTTTATTTTCAAATCAGTCCAGTTATGTGTTTTATTTAATATTTAGTCCTGTCTCATGCATATGAGATATAGTAAAAGGACTAGTTTATAGATTCACCCCTGCGCTACGGGGATCGGATATTTTATAAACCTAAAAAACAATCTCCAAGTTTTCAAACAATATTTTTAACCAGATTCGTTGATTCTTTTAAAAATAACATTTTCTGATTACTAAAGGAAGTTAAAAAAAATAAAATAAAAATAATATGTCAATATTTTATATGTGATTAAAAACTAAAACAATATCATAAATGTGATAAAATCATGTTAAAAAAGGAATAAAAAACATTTTCAATCAAATTTTCATGAACAATATATTACGATAAACCTGGATCTTCTTCTTAGCAACTATATCATGAATAAAATGATAATCAATTTTCATATGTTTATTACAAGCATGAAAAAAAAACGACTCACAAATAAATAGATGAGACCTAAATTATCACATCATAATATAGCTATAAAAACAAGGTAAGATGAAGTTACGAAAGTAAGGCGTAAATCCTTAAATACCATGACCAAATTAGAAGAAGAAGAAGGTAAAAGTATAATAGGCTTCCAAAAAAAGACATACCAATTGTGTGAAGAATTTCAAAAGCATACTTCTATCGAGCAGGTAAAAATAAGTTTAACTTGAATTCCCAATAAATAATTTAAAAACGTTTAAGTCAGGAAAGAGATTCTATTTTTTTTTAGCAAATTCAGATTATTTTTAGTAAAATAAAAAGACATCAACATACACATATTCTACTTTTCATGAACTAATTATCTACATATTCCCATTCCATTCTTTTCAATATTTGATCCTGATGTGCCCCATAAATCTTTAATTCAAATCACCATGGGGTCGTAGCTTCGAGTCACAAAAATCAATAGGTGACATTTTGTTATGCTAGTTACTGCTAAGAATAATATAAATTATATTATAAGATTTTATTTAATAGTTTAAGCTTTTAGGGTAAGATAATATCTTAATATGGTATCACAACTTTGTTGACCTAGCAGTTACGATTTCAGATCTCAACATCCTCATTCTATTTGATGAAAATCAAGTACAAGATAATGAAGATCTATGCAAGTTTCAATCTAAAAAATCTTACACTTGAAAGGGTGTGTTAGAGAATAATATAAATTATATTTCGAGACCTCACCTAACAATTTATATTTTTAGGTGAGATGATTTCTTAACAGCTACTCAATAAAATTATTCAATAAAATTATTCTACTTTTCATGAGCTAATCATCTGCATATTCCCATTCCATGCTTTTCAATATTTGATCCTGGTGTGCCCCAGAAATCTTTAATTCAAATCACTACCAACTTGGAGTTTTCTTTCGGACAATTCAAAAATTCTAGTCATTTTCACGGCAGTCAGCTTCATGGTTATTTAATTTTCTCTATTTCTTCAAGTTTAAATACCAAGAACGAAGCCAAGTGACCTTGAGCTACGTTGTACAGCCCCTTAATGGGTTCTTGTAGCTGGTTGATAATAAAAGAAATCATACGGTTGGTGAAGTGGGATGCTAGACAATAATTATGGATCAATGGGTGTAAGACCACCTACCATCATCGTTCATAATTATTGTCTTTGCCATGATCTTTTTCAGACTATAATTTCATACAGGACGAATGCATATTTCTTGAAACCACAGTGGAGATCGTTATTATTATTATTATTATTATTATTATTATTATTATTATTATTATTATTTATCTTTTTTTTTATAACTAAATTGGCATTTTCTTATCTGTGATTTTTTCGACCTTGGAATTAATACGTTTTCATACAAATCTTGTAATCCTAGTCTTTGCGATTAGATTAAGTGCTAGTTTCTCACTGCATTTTAAAAAGTATTTTTGAAAAAAAAATAAATTTTTTTTTATTTTAAATTAAGTTTTTTTGGTATTTTTTAAATCATTTTGATATGCTGATGTTAAAAATATTTTTTAAGAAATAAAAATGATCATTCTGCTACTTTTCTGAACAAAAAATATTTTGAAAAACAACCTCAACTACACTCTCAAACAAACCCTAACTAACACAAGGAATATTCTCATACTTTTTAGCAATAAATAATCTTTCAAATTATTTAAGTGTTTGTTTAACACTGATATTTTTTTTTAAAGTTTTTTAACTTGAAAAAACATTAGATTTGTTTGTTTTTTATGTATTTTTAATAGGTTTAACGTGTTAATCTAAGAAATAAAAACAAATTCTGAAAAATTATTTTTATATATTTTAAATTGAAAAGCACCATGCCACCATAATTTAAAATTTAATCCAGGTATGGATGACTCTAACTTCAAATCACATTATTATTTTAGCGTTTTGTTTTGGCTTGCAAGTAAAAAAACATTTATAGAAAAATGAAGCTCATAGGAAATGAATTATCTTCTATATAACAATATAATAGCATATATTCAAAATTAAACAATCAATTTTTGTGTTATTTTTAAATTAAAAAATAATAGTAATATATATGACTTAATTAGGATCAATGAATTATTGCGAAGTTGGGACAAGTATACAATATGAATTGTACCTAAATTAATGAATAATTTAGAATATACTTTTGAGTGTCATTTAGGAACATCTTTCCCTTTGGAGGATGGGAAATTTTTTTTCCCTGTGAGAAATAAGCATTTTTCAAATTATATCAAATATGAAAAAGAAATAAGGAAAAGGAAAAGACATTTTTCTGCAAGCAAATAAATTCGAGTGAAACTCTTGAAATGAATTTTTATATTTTCAAAATAGAAGGTACAAAAGGGGCATATTTATTTAGACAATATTTATAATTTTATATTACTAAAATATCCTAATAAAATATATTTAATTTCAAATTGTCCAAGGGTAAAATTATTTGTTATTATATTTTTAAAACTCAATTCAGGATTGATCCAGGCAAAACCCAAGTCATTAGTTGAGACTCAAGTTTTAGGTGGAGTTGACCTGAGTTAGTGTAAGAATGAAAATAATTATTATCATAATTTTAAAACTCGATTTAGCGGTTGACCTGAGATGAATCATGGGTCACGAATGAGATTGACCGTTAATTTAGTTTAATGTAAAGATATAAGTGATTATTATTATAGTTTTAAGATCCAAATAGGAAATCAACTTGGTATAAAATCTGAGTCACGTGTTATAAAAATCAGCATAAAATAGAAATAATTATCATAGTTTTAAACTTGATTAAGGGGTCAATCTAGGGTAAGACCTGGATCACGGATTATGAGCGTCAACCCAAGTAGGCCTTGGGTCACAAACCAATTTTAAAAATTGATCCGAGTCAATATAAAAATAAAATTTGTTATTATTATAATTTTAAAACTCGAATTGAAAATGAACAGAGACAAGTTCTAGATTACAAGTCAGGAAGATTAACACAAAGTGATTTAGAGACCTGTAAAGACAACTCACCGATTTTCCTTTTTCTTAAATAATATACACATTTAATTTATTGCTATTTTTTCCTTTTTAAATTTATTTCCGTTTCTTATTTTCTTCTATGTCATTCGTATTTTCTTTTTTTTACTGCTGTATCTCATATCATCAAGGCATGCAGCAAGTTCAATTATATGTCGCTATTTTGTTGCCGACAAATTTGGATTAGGGCTTAAGTGTTTGTTTGTAAGTATAATTGAATTTTGTTTTTGAAAGCACTTTTCGTTTAAAAATACATCAAAATAATATATTTTTTTATTTTTTAAAAATTATTTTTGACATTAACACAAGAAAATAATTCAAAAAAACACTAATTTTTTTTAATTTAAAATAAAAACTAAAAATAAAAAAATTTCAATTTTTTTTTAAAAAAATACTTCTAAAAAGCAATGTCAAACATATCTTTAGTTAACTTTCGATCAGCATCATGTATGTGAATTGGTCATGGAGAAATGTGCTCACTAATGGGTTGAGAATAGTAATTAGTTGTAGACTAGTTTCTAGGGTTGGCCTTTCAGATTTCTCTTCCTTGACCATTAAAGAAAACATCAGGTAGAAAATTGCATGGCCATTTCTTCGCAAGCTTTTTCGAGAGTGGTGATTTTGGTGGGATCAAGTTTGAGATTCTTTTCAACGCTTTCAATCACTTTCACACCACGTTCCTCCCATGTGATATATATTATTATATATATATATAAGAAGAGCAACTTGCAGCTACTTGCTCTGCGTTCCATCCCCAATCAAAATCAAATATTTTTTAAATATAAAAAACAAATGTTAATAGTGTATTTTGTGCCCCATCACAAGAACCAAATATAAAAAACAAATATTAAGAGTGTGAAATGTTTTTTTAATGATGCTATATACATTTGAATAAAATAATCAATATGAGCAGAATTTTAAAAGATTTATATATATATATTTTTTTTATTTTAGCCCTTATTTTTTTTTTAATTTTTGGTTTGATCTTGATTTTTTCTGTCATTCTAGGACATTTTTTTTTATCGTATTTATTTGTCTATATTTTTAGTTTTAGTTTTTAATTTTTTAATTTTCTCTTTTATTGGGGTTTTATTTTTATTTAATTTAGTCTTAAAATTTTAATTTATTCTGATAATCAATTTAAAATGATATTTCTTTTTTTTTCTCACTTTTTTTCCTTTTTTTGATTATTATTTTTATTTATTCCTCAAATGAAATGATTTTTAATGCTAATAATATTTATATTGGTTTTGTCATTTATGTTGATTGTTTTTATTTGCTATCTTGTTAACGCCTTTTGTTATATTTTTTAAGATACTTTTATGGTTTTCATTGTTTACACAATAATAATAATATTGTTAGTAATTTTATTTTTTATAATTATTTTCTTACTTGCTATTCTATTACTGTTCTTGTTTGTTTTTTCTTTGAGAAAATTTAATAACGTAACCAGAGGAAATATGATAGTTTGACTGTGCACAGAAAATGAAAAAGATGCGAACACCCCTGATCCCAATAACTAGATTTTAAGAACCGAAAGACATAATAATAATTATAACGTTCTAGTCCACAGTAAACAGTGGAAATCTATCCCGATTTAACTTTTTGTATAATTAGCTGGCATATTGGCTAGCATGAAATGATAATGATTGATAAAATAGATTAATATAATGAAACACCAAAAGCCTTACTATTAGGCTCTTTGATTAATCAATTCCAAACTCATTTGAGATCTGCTTACCTTTTGATTTCTCTAGCAAGCGATCTGTTTCTGCATGCGCTTTATCTTTTCAGTCAATTAATAAAGGGTAAGACCATGACATGCGTTGAAGAATGCAAGAGGGTTCATTTTTATAGGTGAAATATAGGTGAGGGTTTCACATGGATATCCTCAACAGTACTTCAAAGTAATCAATCTGTTCAAAATATGATCTGCAGCACAACAATGTTGAATGAGGGAGTTTTCATGGGATGTTAAATCATAACCAATTTTTTTTATTAACATGGGTGTACTGGCTAGCTTGCGTGTACCTCGACGAATCCCACGAGCCCTGAAGTTAACAACCATGTAAGCCTCCAGTGACTACCATATTGACAATCACAGGGCTCGAACTTAAAACCATAGGAAAAACAAACCTCTTGGTCCCAAGTTTTTACCACTAGGCATTATCACGAGTGGCGAAACTATGTCACCACCTGCTACAACCATAATGGAGAAAAGGACGTATCGCCGATTTGGACAGCACGTCCCTTAGTTTCCGGTGAAGACCGCCATGAGTGGATGCTGATGAATTATGGGCTAGTAATGATGGTGATTGTCGCACCCTCCGCAATAGCACGGCGTCGCGACGACCCTCCCCGTGAGCGGGAAATTCATGTCGGGGTTTTATCTTTATTTTCGGTAAAAAAGGGAGTCGTCACCTAATATTATGGTAACTAGGAAACCTAAATTGGTCTTTCAGAGATTCTAAGGCAAGAGATTGTTTGCGTAAAGGGAAGATTTTAGCACCCCTAGTATGCCCTACCTAAGGTAAGCTGCTTGGTGTTTTGGTTTGCTTATGATTTGCTATGGTGTTGATCTTTCAAAAATATATTGGTTAAATGATGATGATGTATTATTCCCGTAAAAATATTTTGAATATTTACCGCTTTAAAGTTTCTTTATTCGAATATTTAAGGTGAATGACAATGAATTATCCCTACTAATATTTTGGATAATAACCCCTTCAGGATTTCTTTACCCAAATACCAATAGTGAATAATAACGAATTATCCCCGTCAATATTTTGGATACTAACCCCTTTAGGATTTATTTATCCAAATATCAACAGTGAATAATAATGAATTATCCCTGCCAATATTTTGGATATTAACCCCTTTAGGATTTATTTATCTAAATATCAATAGTGAATAATATGAATCCCTAAAAATAAGATTTTTGATATTTTTGGAATATTAGCCAATACCCTTTTGATTTTACAAACATGTTGTAAAATCCAAAAATGCGAGAAAACAATTTTTTTTTTGTTTATGAAATCCATGCTAAAACACATTTTTTCTTTAAACTCAGAATATATTTTTTTGGAAAGGAATGTTCAAAATATGTTAGCGTATTGGCCATATGCAAGAAAACAACACATTTTTTTTTGTCTTTTTTAACAAAAATATTTTTTGTTGTTGCAAATTTTGTATTTTTTTTATTTTTCTTAGTGGGCTAGCTGCCAGCATGTGGGCTGCCAACCCATTCACCTCGGGCTGGGCTTCCATCCCAAACGGGCTGGAAGCTTGCCTTCTTCGAGGAGGTCAGGCCGGGTCCAAAGCCCGCCCAACCAGCCCACTGTCCATAGTGACAGTGGGAGTGAATTAATTCACTCCCCGAATGCAAATACAAAGAAGATGAATAATGGAATGCTTAATTTTGGAGTGTGATGAATGGCGTACCTGTTAATACCATTGGGTAAAGGAGGTCGAGGTGGTTCTGCCTGTCATGGTAGTGTCGGAAATGGTGGTCTGTGGTGGCCGGAGTGGGCATCGGAAGGTGACGACTCAACTCTACAGCAACTGCTTCTGCTAATGCTACCTTTGCCTAAGGAGATGGTCGTGCTGTTGGCGTGGAGGGGAGGCTGCCGATGATGATGAGGTGGTGTTAGGTGGTCTGAGATGGTGGCCGGAGTTGCTGCTGATCGAGAGAGAGGGAGCGGTGATTGCTGGTTTTTTTTTAGAGAGAGAGGGGGAGAACTGACCAAGAGAAACAAAGGGGAGAGAGAGAGAGCTCACACCAGAGATGGGGAAGGAGATGGCAGTCACTGGTGGTTGTCTCGCCTACAAGTATTTTCACGGTGGTTTTTTTCTGCAATTTTCCATATGTCTCTATCTCTTCTCCCCTGTTATATTAAAATGCTATGCTGGTTCTCCAATGCCTCTCCTCTGTTTTCGTCAATTCTCTCCCCCTCCTCTGCATGCAAACAGTGATATTTATAGGGGAAGAAGGCATGCACACTGCGTGATGGGTGCTGCCTCTGAATTTTGCAGAGGGATGCAGAGGCGTGCCCTACAGTGTTCAAGTGTCGGAACAGTGTAGACACCTGAAAAAATTTGATTTTGGGAAGGTGAACTTATGATTTGGTCCCTAAATTTGTAATTGTTCTAATTGCATCCTTAATTCGTTTTAAACTTTTAATTTTATACAAATGTATTCCCGTCAGAATTTCGAGAGCATCCTTAGCTTTGTGCGCCTTTTTTATTTTGGTCCTTGATTTCTAATTTGAGCGATTTAACCCTCAATTGACCATTGGACTCTCAATTCATTCAATTTGGCCCCTGATTTCACATAATTGGCTTAAAAAAAATTCAATCCGGTCTCCTAAAATTCCAATCTTCTCAATTGAACCCGAATTAAGCTCAAGAACTTGATATTTCATCAATTAAGCCCTTAATAAATTAATTTGACCAATTTAAAGTATAATTAAGTCCTTACACTTAATTAAATCTTTCAATTGGACCCTAAATTAATTCTTCAACACAATTGCACTTTTATATTGGCCAATGATTAAATCGAACTGGCCCATAAAAATATAATTATATATTTCGACTTAAATTTTACACAGATTTGTCCAATAATAAATTACTTTAGCCTTGAATCTGCATTTGCCTTCATTTCTGGGCACAAAAGAGGTACGATCGAGCTCTCGACTATGTCCAAAATTTTCATCTTGATTTTTCTACCGACACCGACCCCTTTTACTTTATTTTTGCTATTTTTGGATAGATTTGGGGAGTAACCCAAAATTGGGTTATGACAATGATGTTGAACACTAAGCCACTTACTGTACTATATACACTTGTAGAAGACAAGCTGCAAGTTGTTACCCGAAGAAGAAAAAGAAGTAGGGGTTCAAGTTACAACCACTGGACAATCATTGACTAATTGTAAACTAAGTGTAACTAGCTGTAAGACTAAGAGAAAAAGTTGTCATTGACTTCTCTAAAGTAGTTACAATTCAGTTACAGGTTGTTGCAAATAACACATGCTCAAGATCAAAACTATATAAGAGCATTTCATCAAGCATTTCAGATGCAAGAAATATAGAAATACAATCTTACATTTTTACTCTGCAATCTTTTCTTCCCAATCTTCAAAAAAATTCATTCATCTCTCTGTAACAGAAACCTGCAAACAAAACAAACAATCCACAAACACACTAAAACAATTCAACATGGTATTAGAGCTCTAATTCGATTCAAGAAGAGGCGTGTAGTGTGAAAATCAAACAATCAATCAGAATTCAATATCAAAGCATGGCAGGATCATCAAACTCAAGAGGAGATCTAAGGACTCCATAATTTAATGGAAGTAATTATGATTTTTGGGCACTCAAGATAGAAATTGTCCTAAATGCATATGACCTATGGGATATGGTTGAGATTGGTACAATGTCTCAATCAAATCCTGAAGATGAGTCTGCTGCAGAAGGAAGTGAAGTTGGAAGTTCAGGAGCATGAGTTATACCTGTCAGTTCAAGGGAGACGAAGATCAAAAATGCAAAAGCATTAAGTCTTATTCAAGGAGTAATATCAGACGAATTGTTTCCAAGGATAAGGAATGAGAAGACTACTAAAGGAGCTTGGGATATTCTCAAGAGATAATTCAGAGGAGATAAAAAGGTAAGGGCTATAAACTTCAAACCATTAGAGTTGACTTTGAATATATGAGAATGTCAGAAAGTGACAACCTAGATAATTATCTAGCCAAGTTTTTTGAGGTTGTGAATGATTTAAAATCACTTGGTGAAGAGGTGACAGAAACTAGACTAATGCAGAAAATTGCTAATGAGTTTGTGCAGAAAGTATAAATCTATTGTTTCAATAATTGAAGAAACAAGAGATCTAGATTTACTTAGAATTGAGGAAGTGATTGCCTCTATCAAAGTGTTTGATAAGAGAGAAGGTATGCATGATGAGAGGGAGAAGCAGATTGATACTGAAAAAGCATTCAACACCTTGAGAATTGGCAGAAATCAAGTTCATGGTGGAAACAAGGGTTCACATATGAAGACAAGTCAAGATTGGCAAGGTCAAAATAGAAGACCTACTAACTGGTCACAAGGAGGAAACATGTATAGCAATCACATGCACAACAATCAACAACAATATTCACAGAACTGGAATCATAGGACTGGAATCAGCAACAACAATTCATACAACTTACAAAGCAGACAAGGCAGCAACAATCAAGGTATTGTGAAACCTCAATGTCATGTATGTCAAAAATACCATTTTGGTGTTTGTAGATACAAAGGCAAGACAAAATGTGGTAGATGTAACAGATTTGGGCACAACACAAAGGACTGCAATGAACACAAACAATTGGCAAATTGTGCACAAGAAGAAGATGTGTCCACGAGAACTTTGTTTTATGCTTGTCATGCAGCAAGTATAAAGAACAAAGATGAATGGTTTGTGGATAGTGCTTGTAGTAATCATATGACTTCACAAGAGTCAAGTTTGATTGACACTGATAGAAAAATCACATGCAAAGTAAAAATGGGCTCGGGAGACCTAGTACAAGCCTCTGGAAAAGATACTCTAGTGGTTGAAAATAGAAAAGGAAGAAGGTATATAAATGAGGTGTTACTGGTCCTTGGCTTGGATGAAAATTTGCTAAGTGTGGGGCAAATGATGGAGCATGGATACTATATCTTGTTTAGGGGAAATACAACAATAATATTTGATGATGAGAGGCTTACCAATGTCTTAGCAAGGGAGGTGATGAAGGGAAATCGATGCTCCCCACTGTCATTAGAATCCTTGATACCTGCAACAAGAAAGGCATCATTAGTTGAGGATTCTTGGGTTTGGCATAGAAGACTTGGTCATTTAAACTTTGCTAGTATGAAGAAAATGCAAAGTAGAGAAATGGTGACTGGACTGCCAGCCTTAACAGAGATCAAAGATGTGTGTGAAGGGTGTGACAGGGAAACACCATAGGGAGAAATTTGATAAGGAAGAAGCATGGAGATCAAGCTGCCCATTGGAGCTAGTACACATAGATTTGTGTGGACCTATGCAAAATGAGTCTAATAGAGGCATTAGGTATTTCATTACATTCATTGATGACTACTTTAGAATGTGTTGGGTGTATTTCTTAAGAAACAAGTCTAATGCACTGAATGTGTTTAAGAAATTCAAAGCACTTGTTGAGCTACAAAGTGGATACAAGGTGAAGAAGTTAAGAAGTGATAGAGGGGGAGAATATACCTCACAAGAGTTTGAGAAGTTCTGTGCTGAGATTGGTATTGTCGCGACGATGATCTTTTCGTGCTTCGCACCCCGCCATCCCCCCGTCATTTTGGGAGACAACGGCGCGTAGTGAAAATGGAGTTGTTGGTTTATAGTCGTAAAAATTACGACTATAATTATCAGGAGCCGCCACCTAGTATTAAGGTCATTAGGAACCTATTGGTCTGCGAGAGTCTAGGTAAGGGACTTGTTGTGCAAGGGGATGATGCATCACCCCCAATGCACCCTACCTAAGGTAAGTTGCATTGTTGTTTGATTGTTTTTTGTAAGTTTAATTTTTTGGATGTCTTTTCTAAAGTTTGACGTAGATCTCTCTTCGTGAGAGAATCTCTACCTCACTAGGGAGTTGAAAAACTAATCAAAAGAATTTTACACTGAATTTTCAGAAGAAAAAAAACATTTTTTTGTTCGCGGGATGTACTTTACAAAGTAATTTTACACCGCAATAAAAGAAAACCCTTTTTTAGTATCTGTAAGTGTACTTTACAATGTAATTTTACACTGAGATAGCTAAAAAAAATAATTTTTATTTTTTTTGATATTTTGGCCAAATTCTAATGGATAATCATAAACTGGTTACGATACCCAATGTTGTTTTAAAATATGAGAAAGATGCAACATATTTTTTTATGAAAAAATATGATGGAAAAATCTTGGAATCCTGCTGTATGCATGAAACCAAATACATTTTTTTGTTTTTTTTAAAACACATTTTTTTTATTTTTTTTTAAATTAAAAAATATTCAGGCCAGGTCTGGTCCAACCAAATGGGCTGGCCCAACCAAGATTGCCAAAGCCCAACTCTAATGAGCTGGGTTGGGCCGAGAGCAGCCCAGCCCAACAACTAATTCAATTCACGTGAAGTGAATTATTTCACACAGTGCACTTCACGTGAACAGTAAATGGTGGTCGGTCGACTACCACGAGAGGCTCACCTGCTACTGCCGCCGGATAGAGGAGGCCGAGGTGGTTGTCCCTGCGGTGGTGGCGTCGAAAATGGCGGCCTGTGGTGGCTGCAGTAGGCGTCGAAAGAGGGCCAGTTTATGCTGGAATTTTGCTGTGTCGTCTCTGTTATTGCTGCTCCTTCGCCGGAGCTGGGGAGGGAGAGCTTAACTAGGCTGTTGGAGAGTTTCTGGAGGTCATCGAGAACTGGTTGGAGGAGGAGCAGGAGGAGCTGCTTCACGTCTATTTTTAGAGAGAGGGAGGCACCGTCGAGGAGAGAGAGAGAGCTGCAACGGGCCGAGGAAGGAGAGAGAGAGGGTTACTGCTACGAGAGGAGAAAGAAACAGTGTTGCTGTTGAACCTGGGGAAGATGACGATGGAGCTGTTGTTGCCGAGGAGGGGGGAGGTGTGGTTGTTTTATATTGGTTTTTTAGAGAGAGAGATGGTCGTCGGAGACGAAGAAGATGAAGAGATTTCACGTTTTGTCGTCTCCCTCTCTTTGCGTAAATTTTTTATGGTTTTTCTCTCGTTCTCTCTATGTAAACTCTCCCTTTTTACGTGAAATTATGCTCGTTTTTTCTCCAGTTTCCCCTCCTCCTTTCATGTAGCGTCCATGACTGCTATTTATAGGGGAACTTGCCCTGCCACGGTGGCTGAAACACTGTGGCTATCATCGGTGTGGCCACCTGCAACAACGGCGTGGTGGCTGTTGGCAGTGACATAGGTGGGATGTCGATGCATGATAGGTGGGTCTGGTCGGTAGGGCGCTGAGATAAAAGCGCATGGCGGGTCAGTTGTTTTGGAAGGAAATGAAAATGCAATTTGGTCATTCAATTTGCAATTGTTCTAATTGTACCCCCTAATTGGCTTTGAACTTTTAATTTTGTGCAATTGTACCTACGTCAGAAATTCAATGTTAGCCTTAAATGTGCGCGCCCTTTTTATTCTGGTCCTTGGGTTCAGATTTATGCGATTCGACCCTTAATTGACCATTAATTTCTTAATGTCTTCGATTTAGCCCCTGACTTCGCATAATTGGTGTCGCAACGACAATTTTTTTATGCGCTTCGCGCCCCGCAATCCCCGTGATTTGGGGGAGACAACAGCGCGCGGTGAAATGTGGTTGTTTTATAGTCATAAAAATTATGACTATAATTATTAGGAGTCACCACCTAATAGTAAGGTTATTAGGAAACCTATTGGGTCTGCGAGAGTCTAGGTAAGGGGACTTGTTGTGCAAGGGGAAGACACATCACCCCCAGTGCACCCTACCTAAGATAAGCTGCATTGTAGTTTGATTGTTTTTTCTAAGTTTATTATTTTTTTACATTGCATTAAAAAGAATATTTTTTTTGTGTCTGTGGGTATACTTTACAATGTAATTTTACACTACAGTTGAAAATCTTTTTTTTCTTATCTACAGATGTACTTTACTATGTAATTTTACACCGTCATTAAAATATTTTTTAATCTACGGATGTATTATACAATGTAATTTTACACCGTATTAAAAATATTTTTTATCTGCGGGTGTACTTTACAATGTAAATTTACACCGCGAAAGCTAAAACAAAATAATTGTTAAATTATTTTGGACATCTTGGCCGACTTCCAACGGATAATTGTAAACTGGTTATGATATCTAAATTTTGGTTTTAAAATATGGGAAAGATGCAACATATTTTTTTACGAAAAATATGATGGGAAAAACTTTGGAATTCGGCCGTATGCATGAAAACAAAATATTTTTTTGATTTTTTTAAATGAATTTTTTGTATTTTTTTTAGAAAAGAAAAAAATAAAAATTTGGGCTGGGCTAGCCCACCTAAATGGGTCGGCCCAGCCCAGCCAACTAGGCTGGGCCGAGAGAGGCCAGCCCAAAGGCCGAAAAAGAAAAGAAAAAAAATAAAATAAAATAAAAAGAACGCAAAACACATGCACAGTGATTCACTGCACTGTCACTTGAACAGTGATTTGGGTGGTCGACCGACCACGATGAGAGGATCACCTGCAACTGCCACCGGGTAGAGGATGTCGAGGTGGTTCTCCCTGTCATGGTGGCGGAAAATGGTGGCCCGTGGTGGATGGAGGGAGCTCTTGAAGTGTCGGGTCTGTGACTGTTCGTTGCTGCCTCTACAACTTTCACGGCTGGAGCTCTCGCCGGAGCTGGAGAAGAAAGTTGGGCTGGAACTTCTGGCAACGGAGCTGAGGAGGGAGAGCTCACGGTGGTGAGGGGTGCTTGACGTGCTGGTATTAAGAGAGAGAGAGGATGCTGTCGGGGAGAGAGAAAGAGCTGCAACAGGAGAGAGAGAAAGGAGTTGTCGTGTGAGGAGAGAGAGACGGCCGTCGGAGACGAGGAAGATGAAGAGATTTCATGTTCTGTCGTCTCCCTCTCTCTGCGTAAATTTTTGTGTTTTTTCTCTCGTTTTCTCTACGTAAACTCTCTGTTCAATCCCCTCCTCTGTTTTTCTGCCTAAAATTCTCTGTTTTTTTCTTCTGTTTTTCCCTCCTCTGTCACGTAATTCTCTCTTTTCTTCTCTACATAAAACCCTCCCTTTCTACGTGGAACTACGCTCGTTTTTTCCAGTTTTTCTCCCCCCCCTTTCTTCTCCCTCTCGCAGCGTTCATGGCTGCCTTTTATAGAAGAAACTGGCATGCTACGGTGGCTGACTGTCGGTGGCATGGTGGCTGTCAGAAACGGCGTGTATGCAATGGTGGCTGGTCGGTGCTAGGCTGTCGGCAAGCGTGGTGGCTGGTCGGGAAAGCATGTGTGCAAGGGCAACTTTGGGGAAGGTAGAAGTGCATTTGGGTCCTTTAATTTGCAATTGTTCTAATTGCACCCCTAATTGAATTTAAATTTGTAATTTTATGCAATTGTACCCCTACCTGAATTTCAACATTAGCCTTAACTTTGCGCGCCTTTTTCATGTTGGTCTCTGCCTTTTGATTTATGCAATTTGACCCTCAATTGACCATTAAACTCTTAATTATCTTCAATTTGACCCTTAATTTCACACAATTAGCTTGGAAAAATTCAATTGGGTCTCCAAAAATTCCAATCTTCTCAATTGAGCTCGAGTTAAATTCAAGAATTTGTTTTTTCATCAATTAAGCCCTTAATAAAATTATTTGACCAATTTAAAACATAATTAAGTCCTTGCACTTAATTAAATTCTTCAATTGGATCCTAAATTAATTCTCAAATATAATAATACTTTAAATTAGCCCATGATTGAATCAAATTGGCATATTCAAAATATAATTATGATTTTCGACTTAATTGTTACATCGAATTTCTAGGCACAAAAGAGATACGATTCAGCTCCGAAAATATTCAAAATTTTCACCATGATTTTCCACCGACGCTAAAACCCTTTTATTTTATTTTTGTCATTTTTATTTTATTTTAGGGAGTAATCCAAAAATTGGGTTACGACAATTGGCTTTGAAAAATTCAATTCGGTCTCCGAAAACTCCAAACTTCTCAATTGAACCCAAATTAAGCTCGAGAACTTGATTTTTCATCAATTAAACCCTTAATTAATTTGATGAGACCAATTTAAAGTATAATTAAGTCCTTGCACTTAATTAAATCCTTCAATTGGATCCTAAATTAATTCTCAAACATAATTACACTTTTAAATTGGTCGACGATTAAATCAAATCAACCCGTAAAATATAATTATGTCGCTCGACTTAATTTTTACACAGATTTATCCAATGATAAAAATTTTTTTTGCCTTAAATTTGTATTTTCCTCTATTTTTGGGGACAAAACAGATACAATTAGATTCTCGAAAACAATCAAAATTTGCACATTGATTTTTCTACCAACGCCGACCTCTTTTATTTTATTTTTGTTATTTTTGGATTGATTTTGGGAGAGTAACCCAGAAATTGGGTTACGACAGGTATTGAAAAGCAGTTGACAGTAGCCTATTCCCCTTAGCAAAATGGAGTGGCTGAGAGAAAAAACATAACAATAATTGAAATGACAAGATCAATGTTGACAGAGAAGGGTTTACCTCTAAATTTCTAGGCTGAGGCTGTAAACACAGCCGTATACTTGCAGAACAGGTGCTACACTTCATCAGTATCGAACAAGACTCCATTTGAAGCCTTTACTGGAAGAAAACCAGGCATCAAACACTTACGAGTGTTTGGATGCATATGCTATCTTCATATTCCAGCACACCTAAGGCAGAAGCTGGATGGCAAAGCTGAGAAAAGGGATTTTCATGGGATATGGTAATTGTGAAAAGGGTTATAGAATTTATGTGATGCAATCTAAGAAGATTGTATTATCAAGGAGTGTGGTGTTTGATGAAGATAAATTCTTCAGTTGGGAAGGACAACAGCAGGAGGCTGTTGCTTCATAACCTTGGTTTAGAGGCTTAGAAATGAATGATAAAACTAGCGAAGAAGAACAAACTGAAAGAATTCAGTTTGATGGTGATGAAACTTACTCACCAGGTGTGTCAACTGGAAATGCAACTGAATGCAGCAACCATCAGTCATCACCTACCTCAACTCTAGTAAAGCTTAAATCTCTTGAAGAGATTTATGCAAGGTGTCACATGAGTATTGTGGAACCTGAAAATTACAAAGAAGCAGCAGGTGATATAGCTTGGGAAGAAACTATGAATGCAAAACTAGAAATGATTGAGAAGAACAACACTTGGGAGCTGGTGAATAGGCCTGCTGATAAACTAGTCATTGGGGTCAAGTAGGTGTTCAAGACAAAACTTAACCTAGATGGAACAATTCACAAACACAAGGCAAGGCTTGTAGCAAAGGGTTATGCTCAGAAACCAGGGGTGGATTACAATGAAACCTTTGCTCTAGTAGCAAGGTTAGACACAATTCGAACCTTAATTGCACTAGCAAGTCAAAAGAGCTGGAAATTGTTTCAGCTTGACGTTAAATCAGCATTCCTAAATGGGGTGCTTGAAGAAGAGGTTTATGTTGAGCAACCCGAGGGCTTTATGGTGAAGAAAGCAGAACACAAGGTGTATAAGCTGCAAAAAGCCCTTTATGGAATTAAACAAGCCCCTAGGGCTTGGTATAGTGAGATTGATGCATATCTCACTATGTGCAAATTTAAGAGAAGTGCAAGTGAAGCTACTCTATACACTAAGACTGACTGTTAAGGGAAGCAGATCATTATGTCCATTTATATGGATGACATAGTATACACAGGCAACAATGAAGCATTGATGAATAAATTTAAACGAGAAATGATGCAAATGTATGAGATGACTGACTTTGGCCTTCTCCATCACTTCCTGGGAATGAGAGTGCTACAAACCAGTCAAGGGATCTTCATTCATCAAAGCAAGTATGCCAAATCCTTGCTTAAAAAGTTTGGCCTTGAAGACTGTAAACCAGTCTCAATCCCTCTGCCCACTGGAGAAAAATTAAAGAAGATAGATGAGAGTGAGTTAGCTGATGAATGTACTTACATGAAGATAGTAGGTAGCCTACTATACTTGACAACTACTAGACCTGACTTAATGTATGCTGCTAGCCTATTGTCAAGGTTCATGAATTAGCCAACAAAGAAGCACATATGGGTTGCTAAAAGAGTTCAAAGATATGTGCAAGGAACTCTACATTATGGAATTGAGTAGGTCCGAAACCAGTCATCAACATTGGTTGGATTTTGTGATGCAGACTGGGCAGGGAGTGAAGATGACAGCAGAAGCACTTCAGGCTATGCATTTAGCTTTGGAAGTGAGGTGTTTTCATGGGCTTCTGTGAAACAAAACACAATAGCATTATCTACAGCAGAAGCTGAGTATGTCTCAACTTCTGAAGCAACAACTCAAGCCATTTGGTTGAGGTTTGTGCTTGATGATTTCGGGGAGATGCAGACAGAGGCAATACCTCTGTTTTGTGACAACATGTCTGTCATTTCCATGGCAAAGAACCCAGTCTTTCATCAAAAGACTAGACACATTAACATGAGGTTTCATTTCATAAGGGAAGCACTGTAGGAGGGAAAGATTAGCGTGAAGTTTTGCAACAGTGAGGATCAACTTGCAGACATTTTTACTAAGGCATTGCTTAAGGAAAGGTTTAACCAATTACAGTTTAAACTTGAGGGTGCAGTCAATAAGTAGCTTAGGAGAGGCTGTTGAACACTAAACCACTTACTGAACTATATACACTTGCAGAAGACAAGTCTGCAAGTTGTTACCCGAAGAAGATAAAGAAGCAGGGTTCAAGTTATAGCCACTAGACATTCATTGATTAATTGTAAACTAAGTGTAACTAGCTGTAAGGCTTAGAGAAGAAGTTGTAATTGACTTCTCTAAAGTAGTTACAATTCAGTTACAGATTGTTGCAAATGTAAAACACATACTCAAGATCAAAATTATATAAGAGCATTTCATCAAGCATTTCAGATGCAAGAAATACAGAAATACAATCTTACATTTTTACTCTGCAATCTTTTCTTCCCAGTCTTCAAAATTCGTTCAGATTCTGTAACAGAAACCTGCAAACAAAACAAACAATCCACAAACAAACTAAAACAATTCAACAGGTGACTGAACTGGTTGTTGAACGCTATGAGAAAATGAAACGACGGCATCAATGGATCCTCTCTCGCCCACCATAGATATTGCATCAATCTCCTCCGGCCCTTCCAGTCTCGTTTTTTTTTTATTGGGTCATAAAAAAGCTACAGTACGGGGTCAGGGTCTACCGTCTCCACACGAGGTAAATTCACCTGCTATAATGTGTTATAGATGGGTAAAGTAGCATGCCTCTATATCCATCCCACATATTAACATGCACGCTTGTAAATTTGCACACAACCAGTTTTGTGAATGGGTAAGGAGCAGTTGGTTGAAATTGTCCTTATATACTGTGATATTTGGGAAAACAATCGTGCACCTGTTTGTATTTTACTTTCTCTCTTCCTTGCAGTGTTTTGAAGAACACTTCCCTTTTTTGGCACTTAGCCTCTTAAAAGTTGGCAAGTGATGCACGTAAAAGAACACTTTAGGTGCTATATTATATTGCATTTTGGCTTCAATTAATATTTGTTACCTTTTATGACTTCAGGTCTTCACCGCTCATACAGCCAACAACATTCCTGCATCAACAATGCCCACAGTGCAGCAGCAGCCTCCAATGGCTCAAATGTACCCACAAGTTCATGTCTCACAATTCTCAAATCTTGTGCCATATCGTCAGTTCATCTCTCCGGTTTATGTTCCACCAATGCCCATGCCTGGCTACTCCAACAGCCCTGCATATCCACACCCTTCAAATGGCAATAGTTACTTGCTGATGCCCGGAGGTGGATCCCATCTCAATGCAAATGGCCTCAAATATGGAATCCAGCACTATAAGCCAGTTCCTGGCAACAATCCTGCTGGGTTTGCAAATTTTGTGAGTCCAAGTGGGTATGCTATGAATGCTCCCGGTGTGGTTGGAAGTGCAACAGGCCTTGAAGACTCATCTCGGATGAAGTACAAAGATGGAAACCTTTATGTTCCTAATCCACAGGTAAAGCATTATTGATAATAACTATCTGACTTATACTTCTAATGAGATCACAAGGAGCAATTAGGGACGCATCTTGTCTTCTCAAATGTCAGTGGTTGGATCATTGAGTTTTAATATATTGTTTGAACTAAGCAACCTCACTGAAATGGCTGTGCTCTTTTCCATTGATGATGTGGGCAACATATTTTCCTGCTATTTGTCCAGCTTGGGTGGTCTATCACATGGTATGACATGCATATCCCTGTACATTACTGGCTAACTATGCAATTATGCATTCATGGCATGCCTTTGCACATCGATGGTGTTCTCATGGTTTGAATGCCGCTTCATTTTATCCAAATAATAAAAGAAGCAGCTAAATGTAATTCTATTTGTTAGTTGATTTTCTGGATTTACGTTAACTGCTCAAATATATGAATTGGTCCATGTTCATTACGTCTGTCGGTTTCTTTTTAGTACCCGGAAGATTAATTTGATTTTAAATTTGGTGCTGCAGGCTGAGGCATCTGAAATATGGATTCAGAACCCAAGGGAGATGCAATCTGCTCCATACTATAACATGCCTGGGCAAACACATGCTGCTTATTTGCCATCCCACGCTGGTCACGCCTCCTTCAACGCAGCCGCAGCACAATCCTCACACATGCAATTCCCAGGCTTGTATCCTCCTACTCCACAGCCAACTGCGATGGCAAGCCCGCACCATCTGGGTCCTGTCATGGGTGGTAATGTTGGGGTTGCCCCATCTGCTCCTGGGGCACAAGTGGGTGCTTATCAGCAACCTCAATTAGGCCATCTCAACTGGACAACAAACTTCTGAAAGTAGATGCCAAATCCAACCCTGTGCTTCAAAGGGATTCAAGTGGTTATAGAAATTTAGTTTTCTTTGTGAAATGTATTATTACACACCGTTTTATCATCTTTTCCTTAATGCAATCAGAGTTCAATTTTAGGCATTCTATTTTGGTCCGAATTAGGCTGCCTCCTGCCTTCCGCATCGTAGAGACTCAGTCCATGCACAACGATAGATAAACAGGGAAACAAGGAAAAGAACGTGTTTCATAAAATCTTATTCAGGTGGATTATGGAATTTTCTATGGGTGGCCTCTACGCTGACTTGTCAAACCCCACTGTCTGTTCTTACAAGTCAGCACGAATGGCTTTTTCTGTGTAAAAAAATGAAGTCCATGATAATTTCCTTGCGGTGATTCTCAGGTCTCCTGTGGTTCTCCTGTGATAAATTTTATCTCGACCAATTGTGCTCGATCATTTACATAAAGAGTTGACGTGTGCAGCTGCTTTATTTTTCTGTCAAAAAGAAACACAGGGAATAGGATATATTTTTCTAACTTTTGCTCCCTTGGGAGAGAAAAGAGGCATTTTTTTGTACTGTCGCGTCTCTGATTGTTCTGTTTGTAGAGCTAGATCTGCTCGCTTTTGTTCCTCGGGATCGCCAATAAAAGTCCTTTCCGTGTTCCACGAGCAAATCTCACCGGCCTCATCCCTGCTTTAGCCGGAGGAGGGGACCTTTCTTTATTCATCTCTCGTGTTTTGCATCTCAAGAACATGATAACCCTAATCTGAAATCGAATTCCAACTCATTGGAATGTTGCTTTACAAGTTATCTCGAGCACCCTTTGAACCTTTACACCAACATGACTCGGACTGCAACTATATGTCATGTCAAGAAGAAAGAAATGGGGATCGATCGATTTTCATCCAGGTAGTGAAGCATCTGGAATTTTGAGAAAATTTCTTAGTTCTAGATGTCTTGAATTCTTGCATGAGGTGGCTTAATATATGAGCTATACTTAACAATTAGCTCAAAATGAGGTGGGTTAATGTAGGCTTCTAGTTCGAATGTCTCAATTGTTTTTTAAGGTTATTTTTGTTTAATAATATATCAAAGTATATATATATATATATATATATATATATATATATATATATATATATAATGATTTCAAAACATAAAAAAAATAATTTAAAATACAAAAATATTCTAAAATACAAAAGATGTAGATAGTTTACTAGCTAATCGCAGGGACTCGAGATATTCCATAAAAAAAGTAGAATGGGGAATGAAGGGAAAGAAAAAGAAGAAAGAAAGAAAGAAAAGAAAGACATCGAGAGAATCACGTGCTACTGCCAGGTGGTTTCCAAGCAATGCTTTCTAATGGGAAATCTAAGTGGATCATCATGGCCACTCGTGCAAACATTTCAATTTGGTGGGTTGCCTGTGATCCCCCCCCCCTTTTATTTATTTTTCATTTTTTATTTTCATGGCCTACCTTTTCTTTTCTTATGAAGCCCCGAGACAAACGGAGCATTGTAAAGGGCTTGCAATGAATCAGAGAAAAAATAATAATAATATAACAAATAATGTGACTAGGCTAGAAATGAACATAAATACACCAAAAAGAGAGAAATAAGCATTATTATGAGAAGCTTTGCACTTGGAAATATTTATGCTAATTTTCAGCTATGGTTATGGAAGAGCGAAAGGGACCATCGTGTTCGAGTTTGGTTTATGGGAAGTCAACTTCTTATAATATAATTTATATAAAAAAATGGTAGTAATAATAATAAACCCTTAACTAAGCAAGGATTTATTAATTCAACATTCATGCATGATCGTGATCTTTGCTGAGGGAAATCAAATTTTAGGTTAGGTTATCATTTTTTGAGGAATCCATCCATGATGAAATCACACCTCCTTCAGCAGTTTGGCAATAAGAGGAAGATGGGCCAAAGCAAATTATAGGATCTTGATTGTAGCTAATGCTGGGTGGAGACCCTTTGTTGAAATGGAAATCACAAAAATAAAAATAAAAATGATGAAGCAAGGTCCTTCACCACTATGATTTCTAAGCTCAGAGGGATCTTGAAGCTAGGCAGTAGAGCACCTTTTTCAAAATCAAATTCATGATAAAATATTTCCGACCATCATTCTGAAAACCACTATACCAGCATTTTCTATCTCTCCAAGAGACGTGGCGTGATGTTAAAAAGATTTAAAATCTGAATTGCAAAGTTTTCGGGATTCGAGTTAAGACATGTTCATCTTCATAAGAATCTAGGATAACCGTAGTTTTACTCGCTTAATTTGAACCCATAAAGAATACTCAAAAGATATGAAGTTTCCTCGAATTCAAAACAAAACTATGTCAACATTTTCCGTCGGATTGACGATTGAGGGATCAAATCAAGCAACACCGATCCACCCTCCTTTTAACTTTTAAGTAGAAATTGCACCATCAATTAAGATTACCATGCATGATGCGCCACAATTCCAGTCCAATCCAGCTCTATTGATGTTCTCTTTCGAAATATCTCCACTTGTGTGTTCTTGTCGATACCTTGGTGGGAATTTATATGCGTTTCGGACAAATTAACTAATTACACACTACACGAGCTAGCAAACAAGGGATTGTGATGTGTCAAATCTAATCTAGGATGGTGGAGGCTGGGCTCTGCATCCACCAAGAATGTCTTCACATTCCTTCTCATATGGGATGATGGCGGTGGGGAAAGGTGGGAGATGATAACTTTTTCTTCATTAGGGCTTGTCAATTGGACTATTCGTTGCGTTTTGGGTCCCCAAATTTAGTCATTAATTCCACGATCTGAATGGAATCTCCTGTTCCATTTTACTTGATCGGAAAGGAATCTCTCAACCTTGTTAGAAATCTCAACTAATCCCCACTAACTTTACTGGGATAGCCGAAATATTTTCCGTTTTTGCTTCTCTTTGATGCCTTTCTTCCATCGCAAAGCAGCTTCAACTCTGTTTGCCATTGACCAAATGGGAAAACAAATGAAGGGTGTGATCCATACGATATTTGACGCCCAAACCCTAGTGTTTAAATTTTATTGTGTGTCTTGTGAACTCTCGTTAAGAAAACGAAGCCCTACTGTGCATGGCAATTAAATTAATAATGGTTCACTTGATTGAGCTGTGACACCACCGATCCGTGCTCATAGTATAATGCTTATCGACAACAAAAAATGATGAAGGAATTTCGTGGGTTTGAAGGGATGTAATTAAAGGAAAAGGGAAAAAAAAGAGAATAGAAGATCAACATTGCACACGCACATTACTTTTTTGATGTTTATATATATATATATATATATATATATATTGTCAAGTAACCATCTTATCTAAAAGTTTAACCTAGTAGATGAGGTCCCAGAATATGATTTATATTATTCTTTAACACACTCTCTCAAATAAAAACTCTTTGGGTTTAAAACTTACAAAGACTCACATTATTTTGTGCTTGATTTTTATCAAATAGAATAAGGGTGGTGAGATTTGAATTTATGATCGTTGGGTTATTAAGAACTATCTAATACCATGTCAAAGAACTATCTCATCTAAAAACTTAAGCTAATAAGTGAGACCAAGAGTATAATTTATATTATTATTCTCATATATATATATATATATCAGAGTAACACGCATAGCTTAATCATACTTTTTCCCGACCCCTCTCTTTTTAGCCCACAAACTCACTTGTTCTAATCCTTTTTTATACTGTTAATCAAATCCCATCAACCAGCTAAATAGATCACCTTTCTTTCGTAAATCAATTAGCTTGTGGCCTAATCCTTTCTTTAAAGTATTAATCAAATCACATCTTCTTTGTTATTTGCTGTAGCTAGCTAGTTTGTTAAAGCTCTTCTTCTCTCATGTATAAAGTTTAGGAGCCACGAGTGCAATCATCGTGCAAATAAGCACCATGCACCCACTAACAACATGCTCCTCCCTCTCCTTTTACTTTTCAAAACTAACGTATACGATTGAACAAATAATCTATTTGTTTACCTCACCTCATTTGAGAGTAGAATGTATTTGGTTGGTGTCGACTCTACATTTGGTAACTTAATTTGTAAATTTACTTGAATTTTTATAACTTTTATATATATATTTTTCTAGACATTAAATATTTTTCTAGACAATCTTATAAAAAAATATCATGTTTTACGTTGGGAATATCTCTTATATAGCCTCGATATATTTAGAAACACTTAATAAATTCTCTTTAAAGTTAGCTTCAATGTTTAAACTCATTAAAAAAAAGAAATAAACCCACTTGATACACATTAAATGTATGATAAAAATTATTTGCTATTGTACTCAACAAAACAACACAAAGACCACTATAATATTATGTAAATGACAAGATTCAAATGATGTAATTTAGTTGGTGGTTACTATCTTCTTTTATATTTCTCTTTAATTTAGATATTTAATTATATGAAAACACTATTGCAAAGAACATCTCAATGATATCATAGGATTAAGATGGATAGAGATAAAACTTAAAGTGAAAGTTTCTAGCTAGTTTTATAGTAACTAAAAACTGTAATTGATCTTCAAAGTTTTAGGTAAGGAGACAATAATACTAAAAAAATATAAAAATCACTCCAAAGCATCTTACTTAAAACAAGCTATATTGTGATTATTCGTAAATGATAAAAACACTTATTATTCTCTTGATAAAATTTGCCAAAATCTATATGAAAATGTCTAAAATGACCCCGGTCTAGAGGGTTAAATTTTTTGACCTTAGGGTAAAATGATAATTTTACTGTCTCAATCCACAATAATCTATGTCTATGTGTACAGTGAAAAATTCTACAGCAAATTGGTCAAGCCGTTTATCTTTTAGTTAATTGTTATAAAAGTGAAGATAAAGAACGAAAACAGAAGCTGAAAACTTGAGGTGTGTATAAGTAGTGTACTCTCCTCTCCAGGATCCAACAAGTTCTTCTTCAATAAAAACCCAAAAACAAGTTGAAAAGAAAGAAGATCAACAAATTCACAAGATAAAAATATTTCGGGTTATATATTGTTTGAAAAACTACATGTTTAAATGATTGTGACTGTTATAACTTATGTGCACATGCTCACTCTACTCTCTTTTACTCGGCTCAACCTTATATGCGCGAGCTCACTCTATTTTTTTTGTTGGTTACTATCTTATCTCAAGTTTTATTATATGAACACTTGATGAAAGTCTTCCTTTCCCAACGTGGGATAAAAAATCCTATATATACTTTTTGTAATAAAAAATATTAGTTATGCTCTCCATGTGGGATAAAGACTTTTGAAATAGTTTTTATAATATATATATATATGTGTGTGTGTGTGTGTGTGTGTGTATTTGTTTAATATCCCTACCAATTAATTAACCTATGTAATCTGCGTGTGTGGAAAGTGTCAAAGAATTATGAGTGTAGTGAATAGTTAAACTTGTATGAAATTGATTCATTATTTGCTAACAAAAGGCAAAGTTCATCATACCTGCTGCATCATCATACATCTAATTTGATCATAGTCACAAAGACATAAATAAATTAAGAAATGGTTAGTCCATAATCATAGGCTGCACTTAATCATCTTTGCAAATTACTATATGATACGTTGCTTTCGCAGCATTCACTATATCAAGTGCTCACTTATATTGCTTGATTTGCTCTCAAAATGGCCAGCAAAACAAAGTTTATAATCTATAAATGACCCGTCAACCAGCCTCTTAAATAATTAATTAAACCCTTCAGTTCTATGACTAATGAACACCTCCTCTCACTACGTTTCCAAGGGGTGGAATATAATGGGAAAAAAATTTGAAATCTGCACAACAGATCTCGAGTTCGAGTCAGGACGTGTATTTTTTACGATATATATTTATTTATTTTCTGCATTCCCATGCGATCTTGTTCCCTGTATCCCATGAAATGCACTATCACCCTTCATTAATTGGTCAACCCCTATGTTAACTTAAAAAGAAAATATAAAAATCCAAGAAAAAACCCCTATGTTAACTTAATACAAAAGGCAGCATTATTGCTGTTCACCTCAGTGGTTGATGGCATTGTAAGTCAAAGCATCCAATGACTCGCCCGCAATAGTTGACTTTGCAAAATAGGCAATATTGCTTAGGCAATAATTCCTCACAGGGTGATGGACGGCAAGTCGGTCCGAAGTGTGCGATCTCCATTGATCCCTTTTCTCCTCCCTCCCCGGAAGTTGTAAAATCTTTTCCCTTCGATCAAGAGAGGAAATGAAAAATACTTCTAGTTGTTTCAAAAAGAATGCTCCGACGGTCTAAGCTTATTGATAAAGAAGAAAACTTTAATGCTGATTAAATCATACTTAGCTTAATGATAAAGAATACTTGTATTCAAATATGTGTACACAATGTGATGTTTCTTTACTGCTGTTTGACATTGGTGACAATTGTTTTTTAAAGTATTTTTATTTAAAAATATATCTAAATAATAATTTTTTATATCAAAACTGTGTGACACACATAAAATACAATTAAATTTAAATATTTATTTTTCAAAATTTAGCATAATAGTGCTTGTACTCTCGACCAATCTCTCTCCCCCTCTCTTACACATACACACTTTACCTTAATAATCGATATCAACCAATAATTTTTTTTTAGATTAACACCAATGTTCAGGTTAGTTTGTGCGCACTTCAATCAATTCTACGGGCACTGAAGTTAATGACCATATAAACTTTTAATGATCCTGAAATTTGTGAGACTCGAACAAGTAATTTTTAGAGAACAAATCTATAGTCTAACTAGTAAAGTTACACCCCACAAGGGTAATATTAGCCAACTATCTTGTACGCATAATTTGTACATTAAGTGCCTGCTTGACATTGCGTTTTAAAAATATTTTTAAAAAATATAATTTTTTTTCTTATTTTTTAATTTTAAATTAATTTTTTTGATATTTTTAGATTATTTTGATATGCTTAAGTCAAAAATAATTTTTAAAAAAATAAAAAAATATATTATTTTAATATATTTTTGAAATAAAAAACACTTTAAAGAACAATCACAATCACAATCACAATCACAATCACAATCACAATGAGACTCCCAAACCATCAGTCATCCCGTTGCTTTTCTTTATAGAAAATGCAAGAAAAAGAAGCAAGGATCTTATGTCACTTCAAGTGAGAAGAAACAAAGTGTAGACACACAGTAAACAAAAGTGCTGTAGTAATTACACTTGCAATTAATTTCTTGCGATCTAGTTCATAATTAATGGCTAATATGCCACGTCACAGCTTCCAACCAAGCAGTGGCCCCACTTGGAAGAGAGAGTGCTCGCGCGCGTGGCCTTATAAGAGCAGGAGATAGAAAAGAAAGCACAGAAACTCTCCACAAGCAATTCTCAATCATCTCCTCCTACTCTCCTCCTTCATAGGCGTGGCTTTTGGCTTTCATTACTCTCTCTCTCTCTCTCTACTCTCAGTAAGCCATCGAGCATACAACAATGAATATGTCTGCTTTGTTCGCTTGTCCTTTATATTTCACATAGTTACAGTCTGTTTTGTCTTCGTTTTCTCTTTCACATAATCATTCTGGATTCCATTATCAGACCCTTTACTTAATTTCATCACCTCTCCCTCCCCCAGCTATCACGATTTGAAGCAGACGACAAAGAGAAAACAATATCATTCAATTTGCTACTATTTCTTGCTTAGCACTGCTGTACCTCAAACAAAACTCTCTATAAAGAGACATAACATGGATAGATGGGAGAGACCACAGAGATATGATAGGTATAGACACCAGAGGGAGAGCCCATCTTTCTCCTCCACTCTTCTTGATGCTGTCTACCGTTCCATAGATGAATCTGGCAATGGTAAAGGGGAGGAGGAGGAGCTGGTTTTCTACAGAGAAACCATGAGAAAGAAACATGAGATCAGTCATGGGTTTAAAGATGAAGAAATGACAGGTTTGAAAAGAGCATGCATGATAGAGAAGTGGATGGAGAAGAAAGTTAGCCATGAGAAGGTTTCCGTCAGGAGAAAATCCATGGCTGATTTCGACAAGAAATCTAGAAAAGATTTAGATTCTGTGCTGTTAAATTCAAGGTCGAGCTCCTCAGAATCTAGCTCTGCTGGTGGTTTTTCATCTTCAGAATCCGAATCAATTTATGGTGTCAACTCATCAGCAACTAGTCACACCATGCAGAGGCCTAAGCCTATCAGAACCAGCATTTCTGCTAGACCAGAGAAATGCCAAAGACGTGAAGATCTTCATCCAGTCGAAACGTTTCAACATGATGAGAGGAACTACGCACCAAACCAGAAGGCAAAACCTGAAGGCAGTTTTGTCAAGACAAAATCAAAGGCCTTAAAGATTTATGGTGATCTCAAGAAGGTGAAGCAGCCTATATCACCTGGCGGCAGGCTTGCGAGCTTTCTCAACTCTCTTTTCACCACAGGCAACGCTAAGAAGGCCAAGATCACGACGGCGGGTGGAGGTTACGAAGAGAGGAAGTTAAAGTCCGAGCAAGCATCCTCATGCTCGTCAGCCTCATCATTTTCAAGGTCTTGCTTGAGCAAAACCCCTTCCTCAAGAGGTGGGAAATTGAGTAGCAACAATGGAGCCAAAAGGTCAGTGAGATTCTATCCTGTCAGTGTGATTGTCGACGAAGATTGTCGGCCTTGTGGGCATAAAAATCTATATGGAAGTGATCATCAAGAGATGAGAAGTACTTTAATGGCAGCTGCAGTAACAACTACTGCAAGAAACAGCGTTCCCACAAGTGATGAAGAGCTTAAGCTGCATGTCATGAACGAAAATCGCCGAATCGAGGAAGCTGCAAGGGATCTGTTAAAGAACTATCAAAAGAAGAAGGGAGAGCAGTTTGATCATATGAGCACTGATCTTTGCAATGGCAATACTCATCAAGTGTGTAGTGAGGAAGAGGAAGACGAATCTGATGATGATATAGCAAGTTGTGCAAGTTCTGATTTGTTTGAATTAGATAATCTTTCTGTTCTTGGAATAGAAAGGTACAGAGAAGAATTGCCCGTGTATGGATCAACTCATCCTGGTACTAATCGAGCCATTGCTAATGGCTTATTCCTGTAACTAAAAAAAAAAAACTTTTTTAATGAATGGTGCGGGGGTTTACATCAAGGAATAAGATTTCTCCTCTCTCTCTCTCTCTCTAGATTTTCAAAGAGAAACTAAGATATATAATTAAAAAAAAATCTTGATTCATCAATTCATATTGTGTACATACAGCATAATTGAATTATTTCGAGATGCAATTTCCTGGTGGAGGTACGTACGATGATGAAGTTAGTGGGGGAGAAGAAGAAGAGGAAGATCGATCCATTTATGGTCTCAAAAGATGGAGACATAGGATCTAATATCTGATTCTTGGAGCCTCTATGTCAATTCTGGTTGCTTGCAAGCTAGTAAGCATGGTTTTCAAGGTTTTGATCCACAATTAGCTAAAACGATGCAGCAGCATCCTCACAAGGTTTTATTTTCAAATCAGTCCATTTATGTGTTTTATTTAATATTTAGTCCTGTTTCATGCATTATGAGATATAGTAAAAGGACTAGTTTATAGATTCACCTGCGCTACAGGGGATCAGAAATGTTTATAAACCTAAAAAACAATCTCTTGGTTTTCAAAGAATTATTTGATATTGTTATTAAACTTATCGATAGAGTTTTTGTACTTTCAAGATAATTTTTCCTATTAAACTATCTCTTATTTATGTCTAGCAAACAATATTTTAATCAGATTCGTTGATTCTTTTAAAAATAACATTTTCTGATTACTAAAGGAAGTTAAAAAATAAAATATAAATAATATGTCACTATTTTATATGTGATTAAAAACTAAAACAATATCATAGATGCGATAAAATCATGTTAAAAAAGAAATAAAAAACATTTTCAATCAATTTTTCATGAACAATTTGTTATGATAAACATGGATCTTCTTCTTAGCAACTATATCACGGATAAAATGATAATCAACCTCAATATGTTTAGTATAATCATGAAAAAATACAACTCACAAATAAATAGAAGAGACCTAAATTATCACATTATAATATAGCTATAAAAACAGAGGTAAGATGAAGTTATGAAAAGTAAGACGTGAATCCTTAAAATTTCAGGAGTACCATTAATTAAAAGCCTTGTATTCGACTTTAGTATAAGAATGAACAACATTTATGAATGATATGTGAACCATGATTAGCTATAACTTTAAGATTGCACAAGATGCATCTAACAACAGTCAATGAACATCATTAAGAGCATGCATAAACTGATAAATATTATTTTCTACATCATATATATCAGACTCAGTGAAAGTAAGATGCGAGAAAGCACCAATAAATTTGTCTCTATAGTTTAGAATTAGAGTACATAGAACTAAATACCATGACCATATTAGAAGAAGAAGAAGGTAAAAGTATAAAAAAAAAGACATACCAATTGTATGAAGAATGTCAAAAGCATACTTCAATTCCCAATAAATAGTTTAAAGAGTTGAAGTATGCTTCAATTCGTATACATCAGCATACACAAACACTTAGAAAATACACTGTAGAAGACCACAATACTATACAAGATAAATACGTATATAAAGCAATTCCCATACATGATCTTGCTTAAAATACGATCCATGAGTGTAAGATTTGGAGAAAATTACATGCATTATCGCAAAAGCTAAAGAATAATATGCTACACGATCGATCCAGTATAAAGAACACATCCGAATATTAATTTGTGCTTTACGGCCATTGTTATCGTCATTAAAAAAAACCCATCACACTCACTGGATGCTAATTATCCAGCTCGGTAGGCCCTCAAAATGATTTCAATGAACATTCTGAGAGCACGTATTCTTATCGAAAACAGTCTGTTGGTGTTGATTAATTAGCTACGAAACCTCTGCTTTCTCTTTAAATATCATTTGAAGCAAGATGGCAAGAGGGACTTAACTGGACCACGAAATCATAACAGTGTGATATGCTAATTAAGTTATCATAATTGCACATTTTTAACTAACAATTTGTTTAATTTAAAACAATATTAACTTGGATTCTAGGAGGAAAAGAAAAGGCTATGCCCTACATGGTCAAAAGTGTTGCAGGTTTCAAAATGGCCATGGATTGGAAATTTTAATTATTCGGGGAGGGGGGGTCCTGCTCTACCATGGGGTCGTAGCTTCGACTCACAGAACTCAAGAGGTGACATTTTCTCGAGGCTATTTACTCGGAGTGCTGCGTGATGACAGAAAACTTGCGATTTGTATAACAAGTCTCGAAGTTTCAAGTTAAGGTATGTATCTTTTATAGAAACTTGGAATAATCGGGTTTTACTCGTTCATGTGGATCCACAAGATATATTTTTCAGAGATGAATTTCGCATAAATTATTCTAAGCTTCGAGTCACAGAACTCAAGAGGTGACATTTTGTCAAGGCTAGTTACTTGGAGCGCGGAGCACTGCGTGATGATAAAAAACTTGCGATTTGCATAACAAGTTTCGAGTTCAAGTCAGGATATGTATCTTTTATAGAAACTTGGAATAATCGGGTTTTACTCGTTCATGTGGATCCACAAGATACATTTTTCAGAGATGAATTTATCATAACTTATTCTACTTTTCATGAACTAATTATCTACATATTCCCATTCCATTCTTTTCAATATTTAATCCTGATGTGCCCCTTAAATCTTTAATTCAAATCACCACCAACTTGGAGTTTTCTTTCGGATAATTCAAAAATTCCAGTCATTTTCACGGCAGTCAGCTTCATGGTTCTTTAATTTTCTATTTTTCTTCAAGTTTATTAAGTAGCAAGAACGAAGCCAGGTGACCTTGAGCTACGCTGTACAGCAGCGCTCCTCTTGTAGGTGGTTGATTATAAAAGAAATCATACGGTTGGTGAAGTGGGATGCTAGACAATAATGATGGATCAATGGGTGTAAGACCGCCTACCATCATCGTTGACAATTATTGTCTTTGCCATAATCTTTTTCAGACTATAATTTTCATACAGGACGACTGACTATTTCTTGAAACCACGGTGGAGAACGTTACTATTTATTAGAGTTTAGACAAAATCTTCTGGAATATTCACATAAACCTTCTGTTAGATTTTTTTCATTATTATTATTATTATTTATCTTGTTTTTTTATAACTAAATTGGCATTTTCGTATATGTGATTTATTCGACCATGAAATTAATTAAGGGCTAGTTTGACACTGTGTTTCAAAAGTGTTTTTGAAAAAAAATTGAATTTTTATTTATTTTTTTACTTTAGATTAAGTTGTTTTTGGTGTTTTTAGATCATTTTGATACGTTGATGTTAAAAATATTTTTTTAAAAATAAAAAATATTTATCTGATACTTTTTCGAACGAAAAGTATTTTGAAAAAAAAACTTAACTACATTCCTAAACCGGCCCTATCTAGTACAAGGAATATTCTCATACTTTTTAGCAATAAACAATGTTTCAAATTATTTAAGTGTTTGTTTAAGACAGTGATATTTTTTAAAAGTGTTTTTTACTTGAAAAAACATTATATTTGTTTTTTTTATGTATTTTTAATAGGTTTAATGTGTTAATCTAAGAAATAAAAACAAATTCTGAAAAAATATTTTAATATATTTTAAATTGAAAAGCACAATGCCACCATAATTTAAAATTTAATCCAAGTATGAATGACTCTAACTTCAAATCACATTATTATTTTAGCTTTTTTTTTTGGCTTGCTAGTAAAAAAACATTTATAGAAAAATGAAGCTCTTAGGAAATGAATTATCTTTCATATAACAATATAATAGCATATATTCAAAATTAAATAATCAATTTTTATGTTATTTTTAAATTAAAAAAAATAATAATATATATATGACTTAATTAGGATCAATGCATCATTGCGAAATTGGGACAAGTATACAATATGAATTGCACCTAAACTAATGAATAATTTAGAATATACTTTTGAGTGTCATTTGAACATCTTTCCCTTTCGAGGATGGGAACAAAATTATCCCTGTAAGTAATAAGCATTTTTCAAATTATATCAAATATGAAAAAGAAATAAGGAAAAGGAAAATACATTTTTCTGCAAGCAAATAAATTCGAGTATGAAACTCTTGAAATGAATTTTTACATTTTCAAAATAGAAGGTACAAAAGGGGCATATTGTTATAGACAATATTTATTATTTTATATTACTAAAATATCCTAATAAAAATATTTAATTTCAAATTGTCCAACTAAAACATGTAACGATAAAAGTGTTTGTTATTATATTCTTAACACTCAATTTGGGATTGATCCATGGTAAAGTCCAAGTTATTAGTTAGGGCTCGAGTTATAGATGGAGTTGACCTGAATTAGTATAAGAATAAAAATAATTATTGTTATTGTTTTAAAACTCTATTTAGCGATCGACCTGAGATGAATCTTGAATTATAAATAAGGTTGATCGTTGATCTAGGTTAATATAAAAATATAAATGATTATTATCATAATTTTAAGATTCAAATAGAAAATCAACTTGATATAAGGTTTGAGTCACGTATTATAAAATCAATTTAAAATAAAAATACTTATCATAGTTTTAAAACTTAATTAAGGATCAATCTGTGATAAATCACAGATTATATGAGAGTCATAATATCAATTTAAAAATTAATTTGAGTCAACGTAATAACAAGTTAAGTTAGAACACTAAGCACTTAACTTTGTTTTTGCCTCTCAAAACTTTGTTCAAAATCTACTATCGAACTTAGCCCCTCGCCATCCAATGTTTTTGATATTCTGAGTGCCTGTTTGGCACTGCGGTCAAATTGATGTTTAGCCAAAATTCAATTTTTTTTCATTTTAAATGATTTTTTTTTATTTTTTTACTTTTTAGATTATTTTAATGTGCTAATGTCAAAAATAATTTTAAAAAAAAATCATTTTGATGTATTTCTAAACGAAAGCATTATCAAAAGCAACCGCAACCGCACTCCCAAACAGGCCCTCAATGTGTACACATGCAGTTTTTATCCAGGTGTTTTTACTTATCAGCCCCACGTACAATAAAATATTTACATCTTTGCCATTGCATAAAAGGACATTAGCTGTAGCCTGTAGTTATTTCTCCGTGGCACATGACACAGCCGACCGAGTCTTGCAAGTAGCAATAACTTGAGAACCTCAAGTGTCTGCTTTTATGAGGATATTTTTTTATTAAATATATAATTAAAAGATTAAATGTAAAGAAATTTTCTCTAATTAATTATAGCCAAGTTAGAATATTTTTATTTATTTATCACTTATTTTCTCTTAATTACTTCACTGTAGAAAAATGTGTAACATGCATCAGAACGCATTGTTAATTAAACACCAAATTTCTCTCCAATAAAAACAAAGTCGGCCCTGGAATGTTGGTCACCAACCATGCATGATTTGCCGCTGGATCTCATATCATCAAGGCATGCAGCAAGTTTAGTTATAAGTGGCTATTTTGTTGCAGACCAATCTGGATTAGGGCTCAAGTGTATACCACAAACGAGTTGATCACTGAGTCAGCCACCTTTTTGGGTGTCCGGGTAGAAAGGGGCATGGTGGGTCACGTGGAAGCAATAATTTAGATTATGCAGAACATTTTGTCTTGTGAATTGAGAGATTTGATCCTCAAATTTGATTTATCTACATGTTTGCTAATCTTTCTTCTAATCAATTATTTGGTGGTAAGTAGCTCTTATTGATAACTAGGATGACGATGATTTTGTTTTCAACAAAAAATACAATATGGCAGCACAAAAATCATCATGATTAAGTGTCTGTTTAAGAATATGATTATAGTTGTTTTTAAAAGTATTTTTCATTCAGAAATACATCAAAATAGATTCAGTCTTATCTTTGAATTCATTATTTTGTATTTAAAAGGTTAATCTATGATTATTTTAAAGTCTTAATATCAATGTGTTTTTTATTTAGTAGTTTTACATGATGTCGATAGCTAGTGTCATTAGCGGATTATTTTTGCTAAAATATATTCTAGTCCTTAGAGTTATTGAAGATTTTATTTTGGTGTCATAACTTTGTTCTTACAAATAAATCCATAATTGAAACCTTTTTCTCATCGCATATTACATTTGAACACAATTTAGTCCGTAACTATATATGTATATATATAAAGTTAAGTCCTACATGTACAATCATAAAATTAGTTCAACTTAGTCAAATAAATAAAAATAGATTGATGAATAATGTAATAATCAAGTGGATTTAAATAGGTATATTATTAAAAACAATATTTCCTATGACATCATATATATATTGTTATAATTTATTTATTTATTTTAATCTTTTTTAATTCATTTACTTGATAGGAGAATTCTTCTTTGCTTATTTTTTTTATTAATAATAAAAGAAATGATTTGTTGATGGGAATTGATGCCAAGTATGTGAATTGGTCATGGAGAACTGTCCTCGCTAATGGGTTGAGAATAGTAATTAGTACTAGACTAGTTCTAGGGTTGGCCTTTCACATTTCTCTTCCTTGACCATTAAAGAAAACATCATGTACAAAATTGCATGGCCATTACTTCGCAAGCTTTTTCGAGAGTGGTGGGATCAAGTTTTAGATTCTTTTCAACCACTTTTCACACCACCACGTTCCTCATATATATATATATATATATATACGTTCCTCATATATATATATATATATATATATAAAGAAGAACTACTTGCACCTCCTTGCTTACATCGCAATCAGAATTAAATATCTTTTAAATATAAAAAATAAATGTTGTTTTATGATGCTATATTTTTTGAATAAAATAATCAATATAGGTAGAATTTTAAAAGAATTATATATTTTGTTTTTTAATTTTTGGTTTGATTTTTTCTGTCCTTATAGGAAGACAATTATTTTTTATCGTATTTATTTTTCTATTTTTTTTAGTTTTAGTTTTTAATTTTTATCATTTCCTCTTTTATTAGGGTTTTATTTTTATTTAATTTAGTGTTGAAGTTTTAATTCATTCTGGTAATCATTTTAAAATTAATTTATTTTCTCTAACTTTTATCCTTTATTTTTATTTTTATTCACTCCTCAAATGGAATGATTTCTTATGCTAATAATATTGTATTGGTTTTGTCATTTACGTTGATTGTTTTTATTTTCTATTTTGTTAAGGCTTTTTTGTTATATTTTTCAAGATAATTTTACGGTTTTCATTGTTTACGCAATAATAATAATAATCTTAGCGATTTTAGTTTTTTATAATTATTTTCTTGCTTTCTATTCTCTTACGTTCTTGTTTGTTTTTCTTAGGAGGAATTTAATAAGATAACTAGAGGTAATATAATAGTTTTATTATGCACAGAAAATAAAAAAAACAGGAACACCCCGATCCAATAACTAGATAATAATTATTATTATTATTATTATACCATTTCAAACCACAATGAACCGTCGAAATCTAACCCGGTTTAACTTTTTGTATAATTAGCTGGCATAGTGGCTAGCATGAAATGATAATGATTGATAAAATAGATTAATATAATGAAACACCAAAAGCCTTACGATTAGGCTCTTTGATTAATCAATTCCAAACTCATACGAGATCTGCATACCTTTTTTGATTTCTCTGGCAAGCGATCCGTTTCTGCATGCGCTTTATCTTTTCCGTCAATTAATAAAAGGTAAGACCATGGCATGCGTTGAAGAACGCAAGAGGTTCGTTTTTATAGGTGAAATATTGGTGAGGGTTTCACATGCATATCCTCAACAGTTCTTCTAAGTAATCAATCTGTTCAAAATATGATCTGCAGCACAGCAATGTTGAATGAGGGAGTTTTCATGGGATGTTGAATCATGACCTATATTTTTTTTATTAACATGAGTGTCCTGGTTAGCTTACGTGTACCTCGACTAATCCCACGAGCTCTGAAGTTAACAACCATGTAAGCCTCTAATAACTACTATATTAGAAATTATAAAATTTAAATCTGAAATCAAAGAAAAACAGATTTCTTGTTACTAAATTTAATGACCACTATATTAAAAATCATAAAATTTGAACCTGAAATCTCAGTGAAACAAACGAAGATCTTACCACTAGGCAATATCACGAGTGGCGAAACTATGTCACCGCCTGCTACAACCATAATGGAGAAAAGGACGTATCGCCGATTTGGAGAGCACGTCCCATAGTTTCCGGTGAAGACCGCCATGAGTGGATGCTGATGATGATTTATGGGCCAGTAATGACGGTGACTGAACTGGTTGTTGAACGCTCTGAGAAAATGCAACGACGGCATCGATGGATCCTCTCTCGCCCACCATAGATATTGCATCAATCTCCTCCGGCCCTTCCAGTCTTTTTTATTATTATTATTATTGGGTCATAATAAAGCTACAATAATGTTGATGTGAGGAACTGTAGCTGGTGGTCAAAGTCAGGTTTTTCTATGAAATGAAACGCGTTAGGTGGCTAAAGAAATTGCTAGGATAATGACCTCCACAGATCAATCTTAGCAAACGCATCTTGTGCTTGGATTCATGGTGTTATCTTCATCGATAACTCGCAAAAACACCATCGATAAAGAACCTGAACGAATGATTTACAAAGTTATTTCTGCCTAGGGCATATGGGAAAAACTAAAATTTACATTGAAAATTCAGCATGGGAATTTGTCGGCAAGAATTTTGACACTTGTGGAAGAAAAATAAAATAAATGGAAAGGATTGAAACTCTTTTACAAAATGAATATTATGTGGCCCGTCTCATAAGCGTATACATATAAAAACAAAAATGAAAAAAAAACAAAATAAAATAGCAAGTATGAGATTGGCTGGGCGTGGACGACAAAACCCTAAAAAAAATGTAGTCGAAATGTTTCTTGTAGTTGTTGCAAAATGAAAGCAAAAGATATTTGTTGTCGAAACTATTTATGACACTCCCTCCACCTCCACCTCCACCTCCACCTCCGCCTCCACCTCCGTCGACGATGTCTTGATGGGATAGACTATAATAGACTATATGTTGCTTAAAATAGTAACTGCGACGACGTTTAGTATATCAATCTCATTATCTTGTAGGGAATGAAATTAGGTACGCGTCTTTCATCGCATGGACTGCTTTATATATTTGGTCGGCGATTGGTGAAGCATGACGGAGGATAGAAAGCTAATTAAGAGTTATAAAAAGAAGATTAAACTAAATTTCAAAAACTGAAATGGAGCCCTATGAGACATCGGTTGGTGAAATATTTATCCAAAATGAATGATTTTTCAAACCCTTCTCTCTATCAACGATCGATCATTTGTTATTAAAGGTTAACACATGCCACTTATATAATTTGCCCTAATTTTGCTATTAGGTTTTGAGATTTTCATCTTGTGTAATTAATCGGTGAAGTACTCAAGGGGACTAGAGGTAATGATACAGAACTTGTAATGATAATTGTAAAGAACTTGTTATCTACATAAAAATCTCAAGTTTAAGTTAAAATATATATTTTTTATAAAAATTTAAAATAACTACAATTTTAATTGATAATTTATGCCAGAGAATAATATGAATTATATTTTGGGGCCTCACCTATAACCTTAAGCTCTTAGGTGAGATGGTTCCTTAACATGGTATCGGAGTCTTGTTGACCCGGCGGTCACGAGTTCGAATCTCACTATCCTTATTCTATTTGATAAAAATCAAGCACAAGGTAGTGTGAGGTCGTGCAAGTTTCAAGCTTAAAGGGCTTTCACTTGAAGAAGAGAGGTGTTAGAGAATAATATAAATCATATTCTAGAGTCTCACCTATAAGCTTAAGCTTTTTGGTGAGATGTTCCTTAACATGATATCAGAGCCTTGTTGACCCAGCAGTCACGGGTTCGAATCTCACCACCCTTATTCTATTTGATAAAAATCAAGCACAAGGTAGTGTGGGCCTGTAAAAGTTTCAAGTCCAAATGATTTTTACTTGAGAGGGGTATTAGAGAATAATATAAATCATATTATAGGGCTTCACCTATAAATTTAAGCTTTTAAGTGAGAAAACTTTTAAGTGAAATAATTTCTTAACAATTTGAACGAATAAAATACACTATTTAAGTGAATAAAGTTCGCTCACATCCGAACAAAATAATTAATCAGTGAAGATGAAAGGTGGCAGCTAGCATTAGTCATTGAATCTGTAAAATTCATGAATCTTTATATCTTTCCAATTGAGATATCTAACGATTGAGACCACCAGAACTGGTGTTGATTGGACACCGTTCAACGTCTATAGGACTTGTATATTTGGACCAAGCCCCAACATGACAAAAACAATTATTAAAAGAAGAAAAAAATGTGCTTAAAATATAAGAATATTGCGGCAGCTAAAATAAAAGACGACGATTCCAATTTTCATATCTAAAGCTAATGGCACTAAGAGGATGTGTGGTATTACATTTCAAAAACATTTTTAAAAAAAATGATTTTTATTTTATTTTTTTTACTTTAAATTAAATATTTTTAGTATTTTTAAATCATATTAAAATAATTTAAGAAAAAATAAAATTTTGATGTATTTTTAAATGATTTTTTAAAAAAAAACAACCTCTACCACACTTCCAAACAGACCAAATAAAATTATGTTAATCACAAACATAAAATAAGTAAGTATTTTCTCATGTATATTTTTCATATCAAAATAATCAGAATATTCTTGAAAGCAAAATATTTAAAACTGATATTAAAATTATTTATTTTATTTTCATTGTAATAATTCAAGACGAGTGTTGATTTGATTTTTTTTATCAAATATAAAAATAATAAATAATTAACATACATGGTAAAAATATTTTTTTTAAAAATAAAAAAAATAAATTGAAATCAACGAGTGTTTCCGGTTTTGTTTTTGGTATGGTCTATGTTTTAATTTCATAGTTAGTTAATTGATATTTTATTTGGATATCAATGAAAAATATTTCTTAAAACTTTCGATTTACAAACACTACAATTTATAATCTCTCTTAAATTTATTTTTTAAAACACAAAATTTACTACAGTATCAACCCCCGTAGAGTATACAGAAATATGTGGTTGTCAAGTCAAGCCCAAGTATAACTTGGTGGGCTTGGAAGGCCTTTTGTTTTTGCTTTGAAACAGGCTTTAACCAGGGCTTGGACTTCTTGTCCCAGCCCAAATGTATGCAGTGGATGAGGGCCCAGGAATATTGGCCTTGATCAGTTGACTTTTCCTTTCACCAATACATACAACTGGACAGACAACTGGACAACATCGATCTTCAATCCTAAGCAAAAGCTGAAAGACGCCGAGAAAGAGAGCATCCGATATTTTACAGGCGAGGAGGCGCTTTTGAACGGTACAGGCAGAGAGACATCATGAGTTTTCTTTTTGGAAAAAGAAAAACCCCAGCTGGTAGGTACCTCTTCCTTCTTTACTCCCTTTTTTTGCCCCTTAAATAAAGAAACACCTCGAGTAGTTTTTACTTTGTTGGAATTCGTGATCAATCAACTAATTGATCGTGAATGGTGAAGAACTGTTGAGGGAAAACAAGAGGATGATGGATAAATCAATAAGAGAAATAGAGAGGGAAAGACAAGCACTGCAAGCTCAAGAGAAGAAGCTCATTGTCGAGATCAAGAAAAATGCCAAACAAGGTCAAATGGTATTGCTATTATTACTATTATTGTACTTGAGATATTGTGGGTTTGTCGACAGAGAAAAAGATTTTCTTTTTTCCCATATACTCAGCTCTGATTAATTGGGTTTTGTGGTCTCTACTTATTCGAAAAGGGGGCTGTGAGAGTAATGGCAAAAGACCTGATTCGAACTCGGCATCAGATTGAAAAATTCTATAAGCTTAAATCGCAACTCCAGGGTGTAGCCTTACGAATTCAGGTAATGTAATGTTTTCCTCTATTATCTATCCATGTTGCTCATCATTGCAGATCCCAACTTGTGAAAGTTATACTGTTTAGGTATAGGATCATGTTTTACAATTCAAGTTGGGGTATTTCTAGTCTATGTTTGAAGCTGTTTTGTCGGTCTTTCTTCTTTCAAAAGATACTGTTATTTCTGTGATAACTCTTAAGATACCACTAAAAGTGTCTTCTTTCGTGCTTCGTTTGTGAATTCAAGTTCAGGGCTTGCGTTTTGGTTTTGGGAGGATACTGGGAATTTAAGATTTTTCTTTAATTGCAAAAGAAGGAATGTATTACGTATTTTAAATCCCCAAGTTATGTTCATCTGCTGTTTGGTATGTTCACTCGATTCCTTGAGGTATAGTTTTTGCCAATGTACAAGATTGATCTATAGACAGATGATAAAAAGAAGCATGCCCTTGTTAATTAATAGTACTTTTGGAACCATTTGACATTCAGAAGTGACCTTTTTTCTCAGACATTGAAATCAACTCAAGCAATGGGGGAGGCCATGAAAGGTGTCACGAAGGCCATGGGCCAAATGAATAGGCAAATGAACTTGCCGTCGTTGCAGAAAATAATGCAAGAGTTTGAGAGACAGAATGAGAAGATGGAAATGACATCTGAGGTGATGGGAGATGCTATTGACGATGCTTTGGAAGGGGATGAAGAAGAGGAAGAAACAGAAGATCTTGTGAATCAAGTGCTTGATGAAATTGGAATTGGCATCAATAATGAGGTATATCCATTTCACCGATGCTCTTTTTATGTCTTCATAATAGATGGAATTTGTCTATTAGAGGAAAGAGATTATCTTATGGTGCAATAATGCTGTGCCATCCATGGAGCAAAGTTGATGGCAAAAAGTAACATTTTTAATATTTTTGACATGCAGCTTGTGAATGCACCCTCAGCTGCTGTCTCTGTGCCAGCCGCGAAGAACAAGGTTGCCCAAGCAGAATCTACTGGGACTCATGAAGACGGTGGGATAGACGATGATTTACAAGCACGATTAGATAATTTAAGAAGGATGTGATATTGGAGAGGAAGAGAAAGAGAATGTTGGGATATATGAATGGCGTGTTGGTCAATTGCATTATAGAGAATTGATATGAGTTTTTATAACTATCATCTGTAATGCTTACATATATACATATTTGCATTTTGTGGTTTGTCCCTTAAAATTTGCTTAACTTTCATGTCTACCAACAAACATTCAAGTGTGATTAGTTAATGATAATTTGATGAAAACCTTTCAAAGAAACCTGTCTTAAATGTAGAGGAGATAATGATTTGGTGGTGTAGTGGCATGGAAGAACTAAGAACTCCCTTTTATCCTTAGACTTTGGTTGAAGTTGCAGTTCAACAAGTTTTTTGGGTCATTAGTTTTAGATTGCATGTTTTTATTTTTGTTATGTCCTTCAACATTGAGTTAGTTTAAGAATTAGGTTCTCGAATTAATATGATATGGCTTGCGAGGTTTGGAGGTCTTGGGTTTTTTTTCTTCTCCTTTATTAATTAATTATTTTTTTAATTTTATACTTCTATATTTGGGTTGTTAAGGATTAGGCATCATATTTTTTTATATGCTCTTTATAGGATTGTTATTGCATAATAGTTTGCATTGCAAGTTTAGCATGTTAATTCTAGTTTTTTTTTTTAATTATGTTTTTCTACTTTTTTTCAAAATTATGTTTATTGTTAGGTTTTGTAGAAATTAAGCTTTATAATTATTTTTTCTCTTAAAAAGTGTTCTTTTTGTGCAAGTCATCATAATCAAGTTTTATTTTTGATTCGGTCCATGTACTATTATTGCTTTTTTTTATCATGTAATTTGATGAAGTAACTTTATTAAATCCAATCAAATTTATGATCCAAGTCATTGATTTTTTTTAATCTTTTATATGTAAAAAAAATAATAAAATTGGTTGACTTGTCTATGTATAATCATCATTTCTACCCCTTCCTCTAAGTTCACCTTGCACCTCTATGATAAATTATCAAAGATTTTATCCTTATCTCTTCTATAAGCATAGTTTGAGATTGAAACAATATTTTTTCGTATGATATATTGGATAAAAAAACCTATTAGATATTTTTGTTTGAATGAATGTTCTTATTAATAATACTATTTTTTTTTTGTAAGGATTACTATTAGCCTGTTTGAGAGAGCTGTTGCGGTAGTTTTATGTGGTTTTAGAGCTCTGAAAAAGATTAAAGAATATGGTTATACATAGGTTAGATGGTATATTAGTAAGTCTATTTTATATATTAATAAACAAAATTATTAATTATCAAGTTTTTTCAAGTAAGGGTTATCTTTTTAACAGAGACAATAAAATTCTTATTATAAAGATTCAAGTACAATAATGTCGAGTATATAGATCTAAAGCAACCTCCAATAAAGCAACCTATAACTTACGAGTTGTTAAAAACATATTTTTATAGTCAATTTACTCCAACATTATGTTTTAATAAAGTCATTACCATGAGCATTATTATAAACTAGTTCAAGAATATTTTTGAATCTTTTAGAGTCCTTTATGAAAATTGAAGTAACTAGTGATTGTTATAGTTACTTTAAGACATTATAATTATTTATAATACCTTCAACTTTATAAAATAAAATAGTCTTTAAAGTTCTCATTTTTGCATATTGATCTTTATTATTTTATATTTTTACATTTATTCATAAACTTTATTGTCATGTTTTAGTTCTTATTTTGCTTCTATGAAGAGAGAGTAGAGACAAAGTGTTACACCAATCATATTTTGGTTATAAAAAAGTTGATCTTATGCTTGATGAGTTCATATTGGAAAGGAGAGTTCAATTAAGATAATTTTGCCTTTAAATATGTTGAAAAACATAAATAAAGACTTTTAAAGGTAGTTTTTTTTATTCAGTTTGATTTGTTTTTAAATATTTTTTTTATGTTATTGAGATTCCTATAATGTTTTTAGGTGAAAACAAGTTGAAATTTGAGTTTTTAGGATTTCAATTACTAAAGCCCTAATCTGGTAACCGGAAAATATGCTAAAGGATGGCATATTATCTACCTAAATGGATGATGTGTTGTCTGTTCTGTTTTAAAACAAATCATCAACAAATTATGTTTATTTATTTATTTTTATGGCTTAAATATTACTTTTGTTATTCTTCTGGAAGGTAACAAGGATCTTCTTCTTTTTATTGAAAAGATAACTAATAATTGATAACTTTTTAAATGTAACATTACTTTTTTGGAATTATAATCCTAAAATAATATTTAGTATCTAGTATAATTATAAAAACTCCTCATGCCATATATGGAAGGAAAGAGTCTCTTATATATGTTACATTTAAACAATTTTAAAAAAAATCTAAAAAGAACAACCATGTCCACAACCTTGCAAAAGCCACATACTTTCCCCGCGTTGTAGTTGTCCCAAATTTTGTCCACAACCTTGCAAAAGCCACATACTTTTGCCCCACGAACTTGTCTAATTCAATTATCTCTTAATAATGCCGATTCACTTCTTTGAAATCTTTCCCACATGTTTCATCTACTCCACAATTAGGGTTTTTTTTTAAGACCTTCATACTCCATGGTAACAAATTAAATATGCAAGAAAAAAAGAAGAGGGAGAATATGACCGAAGAGAAAGCACAAGCACTAGATTTACAAACTTAATAGGAGAAGCTGACGAGCATCCAAAATATTTTTACTAAAAGAGCAAGGAAAGACAGAAGTCATGTCAATGGGAGAGAGGGAAAGCTCCCACCTAAGAGGAGAGAATTTACATACAAATGCATTATTTAGGTCAGGGCACGCAGTTAAAAATATCCTGTATATTTTAATACCATACTCTGGTGGTACCACCTCTGATGTTCTTATGTCTTTAATGGAGCTTTCTTCTCTCTATCAGATATGCGAGCAGGATCTGTTGAATGTGATTTGAACCGGCCCCTTCCACCATCTTCCTTTTCCTGGATAACAAAATACACAACTTTCAATTCTCTAGACATTCAACTCTTGGTCATAAGTGACAAGAAAAAAGAAGATCCTGATGAAAAAAGCATTAAGCAGACAAAAAACATCTTAAAGTCCTCATAAGAAGAGCTGACTTCAATGTGTAAGGCTGGAATCAAGCCGCAGGGGCATTAGATTTGAGGTGAATTCTTGGAGTATGAAAGTTCCTAATCATAAAGGTTGTTGACAGAGTAGTATCTGGCAGGCATTTAGAATCATGCAGTAAATTTTTTTAAGACCAAGATACCAATTAGAGGTTTGCCTCACCTTTCTCTTAACAATCTGAACCATATCTTCATCGTGGAGAAAATGACCAAGGCCACAGTGCTGTGGGCGGTGCCTTGCACTTGTACCCCACACGAGAACGTACTTCACATCCTTAATTAAATTTCTGTGTATGTGATTGCAGAAGTCTTCAACCAAGCACCCGCCTCTATCCTTTCATTCACAATGAGAACTAAATTAAGCAACATGAAGCTGGTGGCTAGAAATATAAAGCGTAGATTACACGTGAGATGCATAGAAAAAAAAGGATCAATTTGTCACATACAGTTGAAAGAACTACAGGATCAGTAAAATCAGGTTGCTGGCCTTGTGGTTTCGTGTAGACTCTCACAAGACCCATTTCTTCCCACATTTTTGCAAGTAGTCTGTCAAAGTTGAGCTGTTCAGGAAACAAGAGATAAAACATATGATGTTTTATCAAGCCACTCACAAAATGGATACTTGCACATGATATTTTATTCAAATCACCTTAACCTTGGAATTGTTTTTGGATGCGCATAAATGCCATGATAATGTGCTTTTACAAAATGGTTGCAAGAAATACATGCATCTTATGCATGAAGCAGGATGCATTAGACAACAAAACTCATGAATTCAGCATCTTGTTGTCAAAAATGCGGAATTAATATGAGTTGGGTTACTTTCTGATGTTTTCCACAAGTTTACAAAAACCAAGACCTTTATCCTCTCTCACACCCCCAAAGAAGAGTGAAAGGGAGAAAGAACCATATTTCTCTGATGATCAAATAATAGAGAACCTGCCTTTAAATTGCAGCTAATGACAACAGAGTTTGGCTGGCGAGCTAACTTGTCCACATCATCAATACCTATAACATCTATCTTGTTATAGACATATATGCACTTCATGTATTTACGATTACCCTCGATCACATCTATAAGATCATCCACTGTTGCATCCTCACGAAATAGGACCTACAACCAAATTCATCAGTAATAAGTATCCTGGTTTGGGGGGCTAGTGAAAGGTAGAGAGGATATACTGTGATTGCCATAATAAAAATTGCACAACTGCAAACCATGCTGAGAAGGAAAGTTATCACAACATGGTTCTTCCCCATAGATAATATAATTCCAACCACCTAAACCTTTATTACAAGTGATTAATTCCTTTATTATCAAAAGTGGTTAGCAAGACTGAAAAGTAGAGCAGATATACTGTGATTGCCTTATTAAAAATTGCACAAGCCCAAACCATGCTGAGAAGGAAACTCATCACAACATGGTTCTTCCCCATAGATAATATAATTCCAACCACCTAAACCTTTATTACAAGTGATTAATTCCTTTATTATCAAAAGTGGTTAGCATCAGTGTTTGTCACATATAAGGAAAGCACTAATTTGTGGTCAACATAAGCAGGAAAAAGTAAAGGAATGGGCAATTGAGCAAAATAGCAACTCCAGGTGGCCCATTTAAGTCTCTTTACTTCCACTATTGCTTAGTCTAATTAAATATCAAACCAAAAACATGTATCCTATGACTGCTAACTGCAGGGAGTGAAAAAACATAAATGTCATCTGCAAAATGTAGAAAGTACCTCTGCATTGTGAATTTTGTATTCGTGTAGAATTTGATAACAAAGCTTCTCATCTACATGAGTTAGAGGCAAAGTGCTATTGAAAGAGAAGCCCCCTACTTTTTTCTTCTTGAAATAAATCTGAGAGAAAAAGAAATGCAAAGTCAAAATTAAATAAATCAAGATCCATAAATCCAAAGAGCTACTGAAAGAAAATAAGCACATTTTTGATCTCTGCCACACAAAATCATACCTAACTCCAAAAATAGTTTGTCATCATGCAAAGTTTGACCTAGAGGTTTCCTAATTATGCCAAAAGACGGACAAGTAAAAAACACTAGTGGAGGCACCATGCCACTTACCAAGAAAAAAGTGTATACATCATTTTCACAATGAGTTTCAAGTTATTTCATAAATTAACAAGCCAAGGTAACCATTTAGGTAGTTATAGATAATTTAAATTAAAACTAAACATATAAACTCACTCGAGGTGGTCTCTTGTTTAAGCGCAAACCCACCGCTTCTAGTTCCTTTGTTAATATTTGTCGATGACCGTCACTCTGCACCATTTAGCAAACAGATTAAATACTCAAAAGTGTTTTCCAGTTAAAAGAAGTGAACAATATATATCCGCATCAGTGGGATCAGCCGCCAAAACACTGTTCAGGCAGACACTTACTTTTGAGGCATCAAGAATCATCAACACTATGTCTGAAGACTTGGAAACAGCAATAACCTGAGGGAAAAAAACAATTTCATCAAAGTTTTCTTATTCCAATGTACCCAAATGAGAAAAGATGTAGCAGAACCAAATTCAAAGCAATTATCACCAAAGCACTCTATGAATACATTCTATTTATTCTTTTTTTTAAAAAACTTAAATGGCATCTCACTCTCATCAACAGTCACAAAGACATGTTAACAACCTATGAAAGGAGAAAAATAAGCAGGTCCTTCTTTTACCTGTCTCCCACGTCCCTTGCCTTCAGAAGCACCTTCAATAATCCCAGGAAGGTCAAGTAGCTGAATTTTTGTATCATTATAATGTATAATCCCAGGAATACAGGTAAGTGTTGTGAACTCATATGATGCAGCTTCAGAATGTGTGCCTGTCAACATTGTTAAAAGCGTTGACTTCCCCACACTGCAACCACAACAGGACAACTTTACTTTCTGGCATTGTCATACGGGCATGTAAACATGTCTATGTTATACTCAAGTGCAAATGTGAAAACCTACATACATGCATTGCACACAGCAGTTTTGAGTTTGCTTGCAAGCATGCATATGGAAATGAGAGTGGGCAGCAGATTTAAGGATAAACAAAAAAGTTTTCTCTTTATTTCTTTTGATATATGTGCACATGTTTGGAAATAATAAAAAGGTAGCAGACCTTGGAAACCCAATAAGTGCAACACGTCCATGACCAAATTTTGTAACTTCAAAACCATCTCCACCTGCGCTGGAACCCTGATTCAGAAACCATTAGAACGAAGCCTTGGACAGATGTAAAACAGTGGTTAACAAAGATGAAAAAGGACAGTGAAAATACAAACCCAAATATCAATTCAAAGTCCAGTAACAGCGAGAGAACAATAAGTTGAAAACATTTTGTTCACATTTTCACCTTCTTGGCCCAAACAATACCATACAAGCTTCAAGAGAGTTTAATCCATCAAAATAGCAAGCAATTCGGTACGAAGACACCCAGGATTTATCAATCCCGAAATTAAAAAAATTGCATTACTTTAGGAGGCTCCAATAACTGTGTCCTTAGCTTTGCTATCTTTGCCTTGAGCTGACCAAGATGATACTCTGTAATCTCAGAACAAATACCAATAAGAGCCCCATTAAAATTAAATGAACATAAACAAAACCTGTGGCTTTATTTTTCTGGGTACGAGCCATCTCTGCTTCGATTTCTTTAATTCTCTCTATGATCCCCATTTTCGCTTAGTTGCCACCCACTTTATAGATTGAAAACTACCACGAAAAATTCAGACTTCTTTTAGCTTTCACGATATCTTTTATTTGCAGATATAACTGCGTGAGCTGCATAGAGAGAGGGAGATGACTCGGTCGATGGGTGACTCACCTGAATAGAGTGGAGGAGGCGATACGAGTGAGTAGATGGAAGTGGTGGAGGTACTGAGAGAAGGATGACGAGAAGAAGAAGCAACAAATATGGCTTTAGAGCATCTCCAAGATATTTTTAGAGAATCAAACCAGTAATATGGTTTGTTGAATAGTATTACTATTTGTCAGATTTGACTGTTTGCAGCATGGGAGCGGATTACCCAAAAATCCCTGGGAACAATGAAAGAACAAATGAACAATGAAAGAATAAGATATCTCGGCAACGAAAACTACAGGGGGCTGTATTGGCGAGATCCAACGGTGAACAGCTGCCCAAAAGAAAGATCGCCTGGAAGTCCGACGAACTCTAGTACCGTACCCTGCCCCCGAACAAGCAGCCTTCGCGCCAAGCACTCTATCAGCAAAAGCCCCCCCCCCTTTTTTTAATAGTAATATAAAACAGACATGAAGGGAATCCAGTCTTATATATATTTTAATGAAAGAAAATATTTAAAAAATTAATTTTATTTTAATATATATGATATTATTATAACTATTTATTAATAATAACTAACTAATACAAATTCAATTAATATTATTTTTTCATAAATATATATTACATAATTTTTATCTCTTTTAATTAGTGTGTGTGTGTGTATATATAAATAAATAACTATTCAATTTAAAAATATTATTTTAACTCTTCAATATATTTTTTCAATGGAGTTAAAAAAAAAATAGAATAGAAAAGGAAAAAATTGTGAGAATTTATTTTTTTATTCATGGATCAATCACTTTAGTGTCACTTCAATTACTAGAATCAAAGTAATATTTAACAATACGAACATCTATGTAGATCTTGTCAAGTTAATACAGAGAATTGAGATGGAAAAAAAAAAGAATTGTTATCTTTCAATTATGAAAATATCTTTTCATAGTGGGTTATGTCCCTATTTATATAAATAGGGAAGCGATTATTTTTTCTTTCAGTAACTTCTCTAGATATATGGATCATGCTCACCCCTAATGGCCAGACCGGACTTAACATGATAACCAACATCTCCCATCACCCATGATGGACTAGGTCTATCTAGTACATTATATTCCAAACTTGCACATAAACTTCATACTTGACAAACGGATCGTGCGACATGAAGCCCGTAGAAAAAGGACCTCTAATATATATATAAACCTAATATAGGTCATATATGAGACATCTATCTCATAATTAATTATCCTTGGAGTATACTAATATACCCCAAGCATTTTTAGTTATACATGAATGAATATAATTCAATCCCTCAAGAATTTTGTACTCAATCTATCATGACAATTACATGTATTCTAAATCATATTAAATTTATGATCTCGTTGCGTGAATACAAGTAACAAGAATAAAACTAATATTAGAGATACCAGACCCAACCCAATAACTATAAGAAATAAAAGTTAAATTTTTTCTTTTTCTGAAAAGTAGAGAGCTTGTTCGTATTTGGGGCACATTTTCAAGATTAACACATTCCGCATCACCCCAATTTACCATTCCTTTTCATTTTTTTATTTTCCTATAAACAAAATAAACTTTTTTAATTATATGCGTACTATTGACTTACAAATAATTTCTTGAAAACATATGAAGATTATTTTTAATTTTTAATTTTTAAAATCAACACAAATTATTAAAAAAAAAACATCAATTTAGTAGTTTTTAAAAATATATACAATTCCAGCCAACCAGTAACAATAAATTTCAAAACGCCTGTTTATTTTTGCTTTTTAGAAATGCTTTTAAGAAAAAATTGAAAAAAAAATCAAATTAATTTTGATATACTGACATCAGAAATATTTTTTAAAATAAAAGATACATATTATTCTAATATATTTAAAATAATTATGAAATCCCACGTGTATGTTTCAAACAAATTAAAGAAACAGCGATGAAGCTGCCAGCGCATCAGATGCAGCTTCCACGTACCGATATAATAAAGCTTCCGATGAATTTACGTTCTGCCAATGACTACACAAGATTCCACGCTTTTTGTAAACGGATAAGACTTCCCAGTGTTGTACTTCTGCTCACAACATAACATTTCTCCTACTTACAGAGACCAGAGATGACGCCATTAACTATTTTTTTTTTTCTTTTTCTAACTAACTAACTCACTCTGTTTTTTAGGGTCTAAAAAAAGAGGTATTTCTAAATTCTGACTGTAGTAGTTAGTAGCTACTCGGTCCACTGGTGTCCATCCCAACTGGCACGGGTTATCTGGATTTTACAAAACTGAAATCTAGCAGATACAGTGCTACAAGAACCCCGTTTGTTTTTCATGTACAATTTTCCTGGTGCTCCCAGCAACCTTGGTTGAGCTAAGATTTGGCGGAGCCTGTGCTTGCATCTCTGCGAGCTCTCTCACTTTTAACAAAATTGGTGTGGGAATGGGCATTGCACCGGTGTTTTTCCGGGAGTTCATCTACATTGTTAACCACAGGGGTTAAAGTCCATAGACACACAATCAATGACACCGTCATTCCTTTTCAAAGATGAAGTCAGTAATCATGATTCTCAGGAGGATGGGAGGAGCAGGTCAACAAAAAATAGGAGAAACTGCTTACCCCAGTATCTGGAGGTGTCTGTGTAAAGCTGGCTTTCAGCAGATTCCTCCACTTGTCCTGAACATTAAATCCTCAGTCAAAAACATAGAATTCCATCTAAGGGAAAACCACTAGATGCAAGGCCACCAGAGCTCTTGGTAGAGATGCAATGGTACAGAAATACAGAAGCATGGACCAAACAGCTACAGAGATACCTTGAGATCAACAGAGGTGCGGTATGAATAAGATGCAAAGACAAGTCGTTTGATCTCAGACCACCGTCCAGCTCCATACCTGGAGACCCCCTCAACTAGCTTCATCACCTCGGAGAGAGTCCAAGCTCGATGATGTTTCCTTCTAACTCCACCTTTGGACGTAGGGACAGTAACTACATTGTCATCTGAGTCCCCAGATGAATTCATTTTCATCTCCATGTTATTTCCCAAGCCAACCGCACTCATCACTGAGAACTGCTTGCCTTTCTCTGGCATTCCTACAAACTGGGTAATAAAACACAGATCTATCAGCAATATAATCTTACTATGGAATGGGTCCACAAACATAACAGTTGTGACATAATCTTTCTCTTGTGATGTAGCAAACCAGTATGGGTTTCAGCTGTCGAGTATGAAAGCAAAACACAAGAATGACAGCAGATTAAACAACAAACAATCCAGCAGAATATCATCCATTTGACTGACCGACATAGCACCATGAGACTTGCATTCCAAGATTATTGAGTTTCATGCTAGTTCCAATTCAGTTTGCAAAACCTGTAATTTATCCCCGCAACAAGATCCACACCATTTTTCATGCTCACTCACCTCTTAAGTCCAGAAGGCAGTGTCAGGCATCTCGCCGTTGACACAAGCAACAAACCTTAAAGAGCATTATAAAACCCCTTCATCCCTTTTCTCGTAATATATCACCAATGGATACCACTCCTACCTTATGTTACACTTAATTATTACTTAAATTTACATGACAGAATTTAATTGATCTTACCAGGTGATGAACATGTTCAGGGGTAGAGCTCGCTTTCAAGACTCTGTCCTCATTCCCATCATCTGGTGGAAAACTATGATCATCAAGGGCTTTCTTTACCAACGTTGCTGCCATGCCCATGCCACTTGGGATTGAATTTCTACACAATGTCATTCATATTAAACCACGGTTGCATTCATATTATAATAAATAAATAAAACCTACAGACAATTATAATTAGTGAAAACAGAGGTAATAGCAGATTGACAAGTAACAACAGTATTAACCCAAAAATCATGCACACACTTGTGCATGGGCACAGAGATTCACATTGACACCATGCTAGACACTGATCCATAAACTTGCTTAGCTTGGAAGCTGTCACCAACAGCCAAATTGAAAACGCTTTGCTATGTCAAGTTTTGGTTTTGACACCCCAATCCAACAAAAGAAAGGAGAGGAGAGGAGAGAAATTACAACTCCAGCTCCACAAATATAAGCTTTGATTGCAGGCAAACCCACACAATACTTCAAATAAAATGCAGCAAGTAGTTCTAGTAGGAGGCAAAGAAAATCAAGAACAATCAAATATTGGAGACAGTCTCCAGAAAACAAAAAACCATATTTTTAAAATATGTATCTATTCACATGCATGTTGATCAGGAACAATAGATTATACATACCAGAAGTGCCATGAAGTTTTTCCTTGGACGGCTTCTTCGGACCCGTGAAACACATGGAACCTGAATCCCAGATCCTCCAAGGGAATCCAGCCGTGTGACAACAGTTCTTCCTCCTGAAGAAACATTTCTAACAAGCCTAACATGAGATTTTGGGGACATCAGTCCATGTCCAGAATTTTTAGCCAAATTCAATAACCTTCCACTGGACTCTTTGGACTCCACTTCTGAAAATTCTTCAATATATCGCTTTGTGGGCTTCCGTACTCTTTTAGCAGCTCTCTGTTCATTTTTATGATCGTCACTTCCAGAATAGTCATCTATGTTGTGATTTTCCAATCTTCTTTCAGAAACAACTTTATGATAATCCAGTTGGCCAACAAGGCAAGTTGGTAAGCCTTTCTGGTTGACAATTGATGGATCCTTAGCAAAGGAACCATACATACCATTGCAGCCTTCTTCATTCCCTTTCTTAGCAAATTTGTTATCTTTAATTATAAAATTTGTTGAAACAGCACAAGAATTTGTCAACCCCATGGAAATCCTCCTCTTAAGCCATTGCTTATCTTTGACAGTAGTTTCTCGCCCAAATGTTGCTTTAAAAGTTTCATGAAGTTCTTTTATTGACAGATTGTCTAAGCATATTTCCCCCTTCAATATGGAAAAATCAGGTTTTGTAGTAACAGACAAAGGTGACCAACCGGCTACCAGTTCCCCAACACTCCCAGATTGATTTAAATTGCTTTCTCTCAAACTTGGTGCCAGTGAAGGAACAGGTTCCTGCAAGGGAATTTCACATTGGAGTTTCTCATCAATATGGAGCAATTTATCATGCGGATCAGAACACTGGCTGTCTACAATCACACAAGCAGAAGAACAATGAGGAGATCCACATGCTATGTGGAGCCTCTCTTCCTCTTTCACCTTTTGCAACATCTCCTCGATGTACTACAAGAGATTTTGAAGGCCGAGACGGTCAAAGAGATCAATGGTCCAAATTAATGTAGCAAAACAATGGACAAGCAGTGAACAGCAGGAAAAGGAAAAAAGAGGACAAAGAAGAAGCACCTGATATACATGATTAATAATAAATAAAGAAAAACAAAGAGAAGGATGGAAGTTAACTGCTGAAAGAGTTTAAATGAATTGTACATAAATGGACACCTGATTTACAATATCGCTAGCTTGCCTATAAGTATGCAGTGCCTTCCAAACTCTGTAACCCACTGCAGACTTTCTTATCCAGACTATTTATAAGAGAATGAGTTTTACTATCTAAGTAGATCCTTGTAATCTATATCTTTGACAAAATCTTATACATCTAACATAAAACAAGGGTTGTATCATTGTGATTTTGAGTTAACAAATACAATGCTACAAAACTTGAACAGTAAAAACTGCTATGCAGTCTTACAACCTGCACCAATAGAATGGTGACCTCAACAAAAAACACATCACAAATGACATGAAAACAAGTGAAAAGATGATAGGGCAAGATGCTAGAAAAAGAAAGCCTTAACCTTATGCACAAATAATCCCCTGACAAGTAAAAGTTTCTTCCTAAATTACCAATAATGAACATATCTTTAAAAGCTGGATACAAAAATGATGACTAGACTAATTTCAGAAATTGAGAGTCAACATTACATAATATTACAGCACAGTTTCACCAATTATCAGGTAACTGAAAGAAAAATGGATTCAATGCCACAAGCAGTAGAATTAGGAGATGTGGAAGTACTACCAGGTATACTTAAAGGAGGCAGACAATACCTCAAGCCTTCCATTCAATTTATCTGGATCAACTTTTTTGCTCTTGGGTTGTGACAAACCTGGCATATATTGTTCATTCAGATATAGGAGGAGGAGAAACAGACAAAACTAAAAATTAAACAGAACAAAAATTAAGGTAAAACAAAATGATTTGATCAGCCAGATGATGACACAGAACAAACTGAAAGGGATACCAGATTTTGATTGGAAGGCAATGCAGCAATGTACACTATTAGAGAACAAAATTAAGTAAAAAACCTGGCATATGTATTTCATTCAGATACAAGGACAGAAGGTAAAACTAAACATCGCCTAAATTAAAGGTAGAAAAATTATTTGATCACCTAGATGATGACACAGAACAAACTGAAAGAGATAAAAGGTCTTGAATCTTTAATGCAATGGAAGAAGCCGTGCAACAATGTACTCTATTAGAGAACAAAAATTAAGTTTGAAATCTTTTCCTATAGGTAATAGAAATAATAGTTGGTTCTGAAAACTTTGATCAGTCTAGAAAGAAGATTAGTGGTTAAAGGGATTTAAAAGGGTTGGCTCAGGGTATTTGGACAGATAAAGAAGATAGCAAAACCCAAACAAGAAAACCAAGGGAAAAGGCTTTTGACAAATGAAGGGTTTGAAACAGACACCCAGTAACAATAGCCCATTTATGACAGAGTATGGCATCTGGTAAGGCTACATGCAATTTTTTGGTGGACCTTAAGTTTGAAAATAGAAATACAATACAAACTATAAAGTAGCACTAGTAACCAAAAGAAAATAACCTTCCAGGCTTTCTAACTGGGCCATCCAAGAGGAAGATCCTTCATTGGAAATGCACCCTACAGTCTGACCAGGGTCTGCATCAATATGAATTCCACATCTGTCATCTATAAGCAGACTCTCAACCTCCATTAATTCATCTTCTGTTGCAGGCACTAATCTCCCATCTCCTTCCACCTGCAAATTTGATAGGAACTTATCCATCACAAATTCAAGATGATGAACCCAATAAAGAAAGCAACTTGAGATATAAATAATAAAAAACAAAGTTTAGACCAATCACATATATGATCAGCAATCATCAAAGGTTTGATTTCGAGGAATAAAAGTTAATGGATATCACTTCTAGTTAATTTCGTTGCTGATTAATAAAAGAAGAAATCACAATATCCTCGTGAAAGATATAGCAGGAGATTTATGGTGACCAGAGATCAATCACACAGCTTAATAACTTCTTTTCATCCACATCAACTAGCATGTAATCAAGTTCTTGATACAATAACCACAGTTTTGAAATAACATCAACCGAAATGAGAAAGAAAGTACAAGGTTCACAATAAGCTGGACAGGCTAATTAGTAAACCGTCCAGAACATAACAAAAGTTTAAATCATCAAATGAGCAGGTGGGTTGACATTTGAAAAAAAAAAAAGGCTAAAAGAACTTGAAAGAAAGAATAAGCCCTTATGTGTTGCTTTGTCCGTACACTAGTTATGAGGCAAAGTCAGAAAGTATTACCTATCTTTCTAGAGTAAACAGCTTGCACATATATAGAGTTAAACCATAGTGTGACTACCAACTTGGATGAGGTATGGGGAGGGATGCTATAATCATATTGCATAAATGTATATGGGGAAGGGGGGGTTCAAATTTTCAAATTCAGCCACATGCTACTTGGTAATTTCCCAGCATAACAGCCCTACTAGTAGAAACAATGAAATCACATACAAAGATAAAGCACTAGTGTTGTAATCTTTCTCTAATCACAGGACCATAGTTCCTAAAAAGAAACAACCAGCCAGATAAATTGTTAGTTGTATTCCAGCATTTACAAGTTGACATGATAAGATACTCCAAACACCAAAAGAAAGCCCAATATTGTTTTACTTGAATACAAGAATTTCAAATAGTTGGAAACTGAACAGCCTGATTCTGTTGTGGACATTGTTCTCGGATATTCCCAGTGACAATAATAACAATCTTCTCCAATGCGGAGGAAAGTCAAATAATGGAAATTGACCAGTCACAGAGATTTGAACGAGGAAAGGTTGAGGAGAAGATAAGAAAAGTGAACATCTGGACAAACTACAAAGAAGAAGATGTATGTACTCCAAATATCTTGTTCTTCCTTGGTTCTGAGAATGCAAAGACTAATGCCAGAGTGAGAGACACCAAACAAAACATCATGACTGAATAGATATGTCAATGTAAATGAAGTTGACTAAAGAAAGATCCATTCAGAATTTTAGCAATTGGAGACCAATTACTGAAATGAAGACTAATTGCTGGATCACTTGATGGTTTGCTTCTTCTAAGGCACACGATGTTGCCCAACAAACAGTCCGGAAACTTGAGCGATGCCCCATGCCGTTCAATTCTACCAGTGCAAAGAGTGATTCATGATTTTCAAGTAAACAAGTGGGAGAGACTGATGGATATAAACCCTCAGAAGTAGCTTAGATATGGTGGCCTGCCATAACTACTAAACTAGCCAAAACACCATTTATAGAATTATTACTCATCAAATTGGAGCTTCTACAAGCTTAAGGGAAACGGGATTTACACAAGCCTGCATAGCCATTGTCTTCAAGCAAGTCATCCCTATAAAATGTCTAAGAGTTATATCTACTTGCCAATACTGGGTGTTTGAAACTCTAGCAAAGGACATTCAAGAATGCACTGACTGGTTACAAATTAGCTAATTAATGACCATGCGATCCAAAGAGCACCAAGGTTTCAAAATCATGAGTTTACACAGCAGCTTCTTCGTCTCATAAAGATTAATAACACTGGGAAGCTTCTTTCAATTTTCTACTGTTCAATACTAATTTGAATCAGAATTACCATTACAAGCAACCTCGATTCCGTGTTTATGCTGGAAACAAGTCCAAAATTTTACTATAACATTGAAAGCTCATCATTATTCTTCACTTCACATCAACAAAAAGAAAACCCAATAGTTATAGACTATCAAACACATAACTATAAGTCTACAGCATAAATGAAAACAAGAATCCAAAATAGAAATTAAAGAAATTACCCGAACAAGCTTGTATACAACTGGGTCGGAAATCTGTTTGGGAGAAGACAAGGAAGAGGAACTTTTCCTAATCCCACACTCCTTAAGCTTAGCTTCATCATTCCCCTCAACTCCAACCTCTGTTTCCATGGAAAATCCAGCACATGCAACTCAAATACACAAACTGAAAACCCCAGACAAGGAAACAATAAACAAAAAAGACACAACAGATAGTTAATTCTTTTCCTCTCCAAATTTTAAACTTAATCCATCAAAACATAACTGAAACATAAAAAGTAAACTAATTAAGCTTCTAGAAAAGATATCATCAAAATTCAAATAGTCCCTAAATTTACATGTGATCAATCAAAACCAGTTTACTTCATGGTTTAGCAACCCTAATAAGAAAAAAAAATGGCACTTGGAAGCTTAATTGAGTGTAAATAAAGCTAAATTCAGAAAAGAAAAAAAAAATATGTGTTTTCTTTAATTATGTGCAAGAAAACGCAACTGCAATGCGTAAATTTTGGATTTCTAAGCTCCATTGGAAATCACTTAAAATCAAGCATAATTTGGTAAAAACAAATTCGCACTTCTGAGGCTCAGGGTCTCAGGATGCAATATCATGTAAAAGTAATTGGGGAGGGGTAATAGAGGGTTGGGAACTCACCATAGGAAGGACAGAGAAGCTAATGGCCGAGTTGACGCGGGCACTGAGTTGTTGGGAAAACGAGTTTTGAGTGAAATTTGAGTGGAGATTGAGAAATGGTTTCGGCTTTCTTTTTTCCGCTCGATTTTACAGTACGCTTGAGTTCTCGGCAATACATTTCCGGATCCCAAATTTCTCATCCATTAGAATTTATACAGCACCTGGAGTCCCATACTGTTTTTCCTTCTGACGTCACGCTCTAACCCGAGAATAAATGTCTAGTTAATATACAAATCTTATCCATTATTGGTAAGGCATCATAAACAAATATATTGATTCATTCAAGTCATATCCATTGAGTTCGTATTAAATTACCATCACTAATGTTAAGAGATTAAATTCTTTATCCATAAGGATATCTATTATATGACAACTATTTATCATTAAATAAAAATAAATTAAATAATATATAAATTTGAAGTGTGTGTGTCAAACTATTATATATGCATAAATACATACTCACATATGGTCTTAAAAAACATGTGTCCAACATATGTATTTGAATAGTATAAATATAAATTTTAGGTTAGGTTTGGGTATGTTTGGATAATATTCATACCCTATTCATTAGTCATCGAGTAAGATAATTATCCAAAAAAACACTAGTTTTTTCAAGGCATGATAGATTTTGGTCAAGTCAGCATCCATTGGATTTAGATAAAATTGTAGTCCTTAAAATTAAAAAATAGGAAAAAGATAAGTATAAAATAAATAGTAATCAAATTTCAAATAAAAACTAGATAAAATCAAATAATGAGGAATGAAATTGAAAACACAAAAAAATATAATCTACAAAAGATAAAAAAAAATAGATAGAAATCAAAAGATTTATTATTAAATTTAATAAAAACTAGATAAAATCAAATGGTAGGCATTAAATGAAAAGAAAAATAAACCCACGAGATAAAAAAAAAAAAACAAGAATGATAGTCATATTATATATATAAAAAAAACAAATGAAATGAAAATCATGTACTTTGTTAAAAAGAAGAGAGGTAAAACCGTAAAAGAGGAAGAAGTTCATCAAATCCACGTCATTCGACCACACGTTTCACTACTGTAAAAACTATTATTGTTGTGTTTGTTTAGAAGTGTAGTTGAAGTTATTTTTTAAAGTATTTTTTATTCAAAATATATCAAAATAATTTTTTTTAAAATATCAACATATAAAAATGATTTAAAAACACTAAAATATTTAATTTAAAATTAAAAAAAATTCAAAACTACTTTTAAAATACAGTATCAAAAACCCTGTAAAATATCATCACATAAGACAATGTTTAATGGACGAATAAGCTTGTACATTCCTCCTAAAAAGCACGAATTCATCTTATTCAATAGAATACACGCCCCCCACAACTTTTTCATTATATATATATATATATATATTAAAAGACTCAATTGTAATTGACTATTACAAGAAACCCAAAACGCCCCTAAGTTCAAGAAAAACAAAAGAGCAATGGTAGTTAGATCCTTTGGTCTAAATTCTTCGGTTTAACTTCAAAAGAATGCAATGTGAAGATAAAATTAGATCCCTTTGTTTTTAATTTTTTTTCAATCAATATAGCTGATTTTTTTTTTGTAAAATTAAACATCAATCATCAAATAAAAACCCTCAAGAACTAAAACAATATAAAATAATGCTTCGGTGAATAATCTTTTTTGAGACAATGAACATTGATTTCACCACCACAATTATTATTATTTTTGTAATGAAATGATTAGTATAGTCGGCATGTTGTAGAATATAGTATATACGAGGCAGAACACAAGGCTTCAGCTCTATAATTTCAAATGGGTAGCCTGAGGTTTTCTGGTGAAACACATGAATGAAATTAGCACAAATCTCCTTTTTTTCAGTGGATTTTGAGGGGAGGAAATGCTTACAATTTGTGTAAAATTGATGATGATATATAAGGTGGTACAAAGAAGGAGAGTCTTCTTAGCGAAGAGGATGTTGCTTTCATTTCTGCAATTCCCGTGGATGTTCATGATCATGGACAACCCAACAATTAAAGTTATTCCAAATTAATTGAGTTGGCTACATGGATTTGTCACCTCTATTTTTTTTTTTGTTAATGTCCAGGTCAGGTTTGTGTATATCTCAACTAATTCTATAAATCCTGAAATTAATAACGATGTAAACTTCTAGTAATCATTATATTAGCAACCACAAAACTTAAACTTAAAACCATAAGAGAAGCTAACCTCTTAATCTTAAGCTCTTACCACTGGATCATCTATTAAATAATTTTGTCAACTCCATTCTATTTTGTTAGAAGGTTGATTTTTGTGTAGTTGCTTTACTATTCTATCTGACTTACTAAAACATATTTTTTGCTTGGAAATCAAACAAAATCGAGACCTCAAGGCATAACCCCCTTTCCCCCCTTCATGTAGTCTTCCAAACAAGCCATAACAATTAATAATTATTAGCCTATGCTAAAATGTCTTCATATTGCACTATAGCATTTTGACCTATTCAATTTGGTTTTATTTTTCTTATATTTTAATGTAGGGTTTGAAAAATATTGAATTTCATAATTTATTTTGATTTGTTTTTTTATAAAGTTATTATGGTTTCATGATTTAAGTTTGGTAAGTTAACCCAATTGACCCATGTTATTTTTCTTTAATTAGTTTTTTCTCAATTTCATCATTTAATGTTATGTTGATTGAATTTTTTTTTATTATTAAGTTATCACAATATCACCACTCTAAATAATGAATTAGCCTAATTGCCTCGTGCTTTTAAGGGTTTTATGTTTTAATCATCAACCTCACTTGACTTGACTTATGTTTTGGTCCTTGGAATTTTAGATGAGAGATGAGATTGCCTAGTAAAAAGAGAGAGGAAAGAGAATGTGTTTTGCTAACCACATTTCAATTGCTAAAAAGATTAATTTTGGTGTAAATAAATTTGTCTTGCAGAGAGCATATTAATAAGATAAAAGGGGTTTAAAGAAATACTATTTCTATCATTAATTCAAACTGTTATTTTTTGGGGAGTATTTGTTTTATTTTTTATCCCACACACACACACACACACACACACACACACACACACACATATATATATATATATATCAATATAATAAATATATTAATAATGTAGGAGAGTTCATATTAAAAAAAATTATGTTTTTTCAATAAAATCTAAATTATTGTGTTTCTTACTAAAAAAACATTTTATGGCCATATAATTAAGTAAAAAATTGAAAAAAAATAGTTTATATTAAAAAAAAGTATGTTTTTTCAATAAAATCTAAAAAAAGTAGTTTATTTATTTCATTAAATACAGACAACAACTTTTGAGTTTTTGATTAATATTTTTCATGTATCAAAAAAACACATTAAGAATGCGCTTGCACACACACACATATAAATGAACTTAAAATCTTACTTTTGTGGCCTAGGTAGTTGGCTAGTCATTTTCTAATCAACTCTTTTGGTACGTGCTCACAATAAAATCAATACTATATATATATATATATATATATTAAAAATAAAATATAACCTCACCCACCACAGAGCACCGAACACGTATTTATTATACACTAAGAAGCTCCTGGTAAACGAAGTCAAGAGATTTGAAATAAAATAGAAGAATTTATTGCCCTGTAAACATCCAATTTTATTTTTTTTTAAATCCCGACCATGCCATCATCTTCGATCTTGCATTAGCAACTACATTATAAAAAAAATTGTCTGCTTTATTTTATAATAGGCCGTCAATTGAGAAGAGAAGGTTTCAGACCGGAAAGAGTGTTTAGAACCGGTTTTTCACTATGTTTCTACAAGAATTTTTATTTTTATTTTAAATTAATATCAAAATAATTTTTTTTAAAATAAAAAGATATTATAACTTAACGGAGAAATCAGAGCAGTAGCATGGGTGTCCTCTTGTTGCCATGAACAATTAAAACTATTTATCAGTCGTCACTCTTTATACGTCATCGTTTTCATATAATCTACTTTTATGATAATTTTTGTTTGAAGTGACCAGTGTTGTGTTTTGTAATCTAAGACTATTTTTTAAAGTTTTTTTTTCAATAAAATATTAAAATTGTATTGATTTGCAAAAAAACAAGATTTGCGGTATATTCAATCTTTGAGTTATTGTTTGAGAAAGTTATTTTTAAAAATATTTTTTATTTAAAAATATATTAAAATAATATTTTATTTTATTTTTTAAAATTACTTTTAATATTAATGTAAAAACAAGATGGCCGAGACAGATGCATTTACGGTATACTAACACATGAGTGTAGACAAAAAAAATCTCTCTTTCTTGTCTGATTCCCTCCAACCCCACTTCCCGCGGAGAGCTTGCCGAAGAAGAATTTTATTTTATTTTATTTTTAATAAAAAACCAAAAATCTTCTGCTCCGTCCTTTTCCATAACAGCTTGGAGATTCCCTGTCTTTGCACCCCGGCACCTTCCTTTGAAAATTCAATCGAATATACAAAGACCAAATCCCGTTCATTTCTACCACAAAAATGTGCCCTTTTTTATACACTGTTTGATTCGAACAATCCATCCCATGTGGTAGCATTCTTTATTCATGTATCTAAAGGGTGTTCGGAAATGTATTTCAAAAGTGTTTTTGATCTTTTTTATTTTAAATATTTTAGAAAATAGTGTTTATATGAATTCTTGGTTTGGTTGAATAAAGAAGTAAAGAACTCGGGGACGATACAGCTCAAAAGATGCTCAGAGGTATGGTATAAAAAAACACAGGCTGACTAATATTGTATAATTGGTTCTGGTTGAGCTGGATCAATAATTGGGGAGATAGATGACCACATCAAAAGTGCCAAAATCAAACCCAGAAAACCACACATTTGCAGCAATCATCCCCGTGTCCAATCCAATCAAGAAAACTAACAAATGATTCCACGAATAAGATACAGAAACGCAAAGGTTAAAGGGTCCACAAGAAAAGCACTTCCTCAATCAGGTTGACTGTTCCAGTCCTCGCTCGTGGAACAGTCATTAAGATAACAGGAACCCTATTTACAAAATCAGAACTTTGAAAGAGATGGGAAGAGAATATCTGCAAGAGAGAAGCAAAGAACCTGTGTAAGAGATAAGCAAAGTTTCATCCGGTTCCACTGCCATGGGAATCACTGGGCCCTTCAACTCTTGTTTATCTTTCTTTCTCTCAAAGTACTCATGTCTTCTTTTAAGCAACCTAAGGTAGCAACCTCCATTATCTTAATTGATCTTTACGAAAACTAAAAACCATCAAGAGATTACTGTTAATGGGGACAAATTAGTGGTCAAAAGGGTTTTCACCCAGAACATCAGATTCTAAACTTGATGCAAAACCAGATAGATATTAAAAAAAAAAAGAGTTGCTTTCTCCAACTGTCTCACAGAAACTACAAAACCAAAAGGCCAGTAATGCTCAAGGTCACAACAGAAGTTCTGTTTCCCACTCCCCCCCACGAAGTCAAAAAGGTTGGAAATAATTTTCAGGACAAGAGCTTCAAGAAAATACAAGACTTACTACCTTAGGGTTTTTAAAAAGTTCTAAGCAGTGTGCAGACACATCAAACATTCACTGTAATGCTCCCCAGACATCATGAGGAATCTTTTGACAAACATCGGAAAGAATAAAGCGGGTAGGTGAAAGTTCCCATCAAAGGCAGATATGATCAGAGAATGGTGATTATCACCATCAATATTAACAGACAAATCAGACTTAGGCAGCTCTAACAGCCCGAGAGAGATGAGTGGCTTTTAAATATGTCACACATTATCTCTTAAATTACAGAGTGTGATGAGGTTATGGTCAATTAAACAATTTATAAAAAGTCGGAAAAAAAGTGCAGATGAGGAATCCTACCTACAGCACATCGACAAACAAAGAGAAAAATATTAAATTTATTAGAAAATAAATATAAAAATCAAGATCAAGCATTGTTAAGTTAAAATATCTATCCAGATTACTTTTTTTCTAGGAGCAAAAGGAGACAAAATTAAAAAGTCCTGGAAAATACATGCAATAAAGATGCGTAATTGAAATTGATCATGAAGATGATACAATTACACATAACTTTATGTAAATTTGTTACACTGTTATTACAATGGATTTGCTTAAAATTAAACTGAAGCTACAAGCCTCAAGATCACATATCACTAGCAAGGAAGAGACATAATCTCATCAACTTCTTTTTCCTCCAATATCAAAATGCTCTTCTTATTTTTTACTATGAAATAAAGCGGAGAATCTCTATGAAAGCTCAGTTGAATTGATTACCCGGATCTAATTCTCTTCGAATTGGCCTTTCCATTGGACTTCAATATCCCACTTGATTCACCTTCTGATGAAGGTTCCATTGACCTGGTGAAATTGTTCGAAAGATCAGCATAGAGGTCAACCACCCTTCTAATGTTGTTGTTTAGCTCCTTAATCAAACCAACATTTCGAGTCAAGTTGTCCGGGATCTTCGATTCATGGTTTTGGTTTATTTCGTTAATTAGCAACCTGTTTTGATCTAGAATATCCTGAACTTGCCCAAAACTCTTATGGAATGTTTGCAAAACCTTGCCATCTACTTGGTTTCCATTGCTTAAGCCTGAAAATAAATCACCTTCCATTTCAATCTCCCTTCAATTGATCAAAACCAGTCCTTTTTCCTGCATAAAAAATAGCTGAGTCAAATACCAACTAACGAAAATAAAATAGAAGACGGAACCGAAAGGTGGGTTTTACAGATGGAAAGCCCTCTAAATTGAACTATTTTATCTGACCCCTTTGCACTTTTACAATAAAAATCACAAAGAATAGGAAAAAAAGAGAGTCATGGAGTGATATTTAGCCTATGTTGGGTTAATGAGGAAGCACAGTAAAAGAAAATAAACAAAGTCAAATGCAATAATTGGGCTTGGTTTGAAATGACTACACACAATTCTTCGTTTTCCTGCATTTTCTCAACAACCAAACAGATCACCAGGACAATGTAAAGAGCAGAGATAAAAACGAAACAGGCATATATGTGTAAGTATCGATCACTTTATTACATGAAAAAGAGAAACACACTGCTTTTTTTTCCACAAAAAGGAACCTTTCTCTAAAAACCCAATCCCAAGTTAAAAGACCTTGAGTGGAGAATAACTCTAACCTATGAAAGACCCCAACAAGCCAGTCAATGCCAGATCAAAACCCATGAAGATAAAAAGGTACTCTCACAAGAAAACATGAAAAACATCAAAATGAGTTCACATAATCTTGTAGAGAAACAATAATACAAAGACCAGATTAGCTGAGAGAGAAAGAAAGAGATCTATATTTCTTGAAGTGGAAAAACAAAAAGCAAAAGCTTTTGAGTAGCACGTGAAGCTTTCAAGGAAACAACCACGCAAAATCGTATTTACAAAACAAGTGAGAACATTTTTTTTACAAGAAAAAAATTCCCAATAACTAATTTAAAAAAGAAGAACCTTTTACGTTTTACACTTAAGTCCATAGCTTATATTTTTCAAGATAGACTCACATAAAGAAACATTGAAGGCGTAAAATTATCTTTCAGAAAGCTTCCTAATCTTGGCACAGAAACACTTGGAAAGCAGGAAAAAAAAAACTAATCTCGACAGTCGATATCATCGACTCTACTCACCTTAAACAGAAGCAGAAACATTTTAGTGGGCTTGAGGTAACGATAGGAAAAGTCAATTTTCTCAAGAAAACACAGGATTTTCTCGAGAAAGGTTGTATGAAGACGAATGAAACTTTTGTGGGATTTCAAAGAGAGGCCCAGAAATCATGAAAAAACCAAACAAACAGAAACAAAAGAAAGGAAGAGAGACAGGGATAGAGAAATAGAAGAAAGATTTGATTGACAGAGAAATAAGAAAGAAATAGTTAAGAGGGGGGGTGGGAGAGAGAGAGAGAAATAACGTTTTGTTTTGTCTGATAGATTCTTTCTCTCTCTCTAGTCTCTACCTCTTAGGTTCTTACCTCGTTTGCTTCATCAACAGTTCTCTCGGGTTTTTTTTTAATAATTATTTTTGTTCACGACTGAAGCTTTTTATACCCTGCAACCCTACCCAGCTTAACATCCCCAGAACGACGCCGCATCGAGTCTCCAATTATATACGTGTGCGCCTCTCTTTTTCGCGCCACCCCAGTGCTCATTTCCCGAGAAAAACTACAAAAAAAAACCCTCAAAATTTTCACAAACCAAAATTTTCCTGGGAACGACATGCCGTTTGTGACGAACTTGAAAAAGGCCATTTTGATGATACTGAATTTATGCTGATTTTTCTGTTATTGAAGCTCCTTGTCATTTCAGATATCAAACAGGGTCTTGGTTACAGCGGAACGAAAGGACACGGAACTTGGAGAAATGTAAGGTTTACAAGTTATTCATCTGTACTGCATACTGGAACTTGGTTCTGTTGTTTCTTATGTTTTTTACTGTAATATTCAACTCTTCTATGTGCTCTTAGATATTGCGTTGTGTCGTTGAGGAGTTTGAAGCTAAAGTTGATGGGAAGGTTTGTTTAAAAAACCTCTCTTTGAGGACTGTTTCTATCTGGTGAAGCAGCAAGAAATCTTTGAGTTTAGATCATCGCTACCCTAGCTTCTGTTTTTGGCAGGCTGAGTGTTGCCCTAAGTTTGTCATTCCCCCAAAGAATTTTGAGTCCAAAACTCGGGGATGTGACAGTGAAGTGCTGGTGAAATTTGGAAAGATGATTCAATAAACTGATCATCTTGCAGAACTTTCCCTTGACCAGAAAATTTATGATTTGATCTATGCTGCAGGATCCACGGGGGCTCCTCTTTACAGAGGTGGGCATTGGTTCTTGTACTTGTCTTATTAATTCTGCTGTGCCTCCATAATCAGATAAAATGCATTTATCTTCTTAGATATTTCATTCAGGGTTTTCTATAATCTTAATCACTCAAAAAAGAAGAGTAGTTTTCTGTTTTTTTTTCTTCTATATTCATGACTCTCCCTCTCCTCTCCCTCCTGCACTTTATGTAAGAAAGTACCGCTTTTTCCTACAATGGGATGATTGCATCACTCTCTTCCTTATCATCAGCACTGATATACAGTCTCCTTTTTGGGTGCTCTAATTGATGGTATCGTTTGTAAATATCCTGAGAGCTTCCTTTTCTTCTTAACTGGTTGTGTTCCGATTCTTTTATTTGCTTTTTTCCAAATCAACATTTCTATTAACAGGTTGGGGCTTGATAAGAAAAGAAACTATCCTCTGTTTGAAAACATGTTCGGGATGCACAGGCAGGGAGATATCAACAGAAGAACTCTGGAATATCGAGTTTGGACCTCTGGAAACTCAAATTCTAACACAACAAATGCAGTTCTTTGTAAATCCAAAACTGTACTTAGAGAAAATAATATTTTTGATTTGAATACTAGCAATATTGATGTTCCTGGGAGACCTGATGAAGACTATCCTCTGTTTGAAAATATGATGGTTACAAGTTCTCAGTCATTCATGTCTCTTGAGGCTTACACCAAGAGATTAACCAACTCTTGTATCTTCTGTGGCATTTCCTTTAAATGTTCTTCCAGCAAACTCATTTTCAACCTCTTACATTCATAATAGATTTGGGCACTACTAGGATTAGATCTACAAGATGAAGCATTTAATAATAGACTATTATTTATAAATTGAGATCCTAAAATAAAATAATATAATAACTCTGTTTTATTGGAAAGGAAAAAGATTTAGGTAACTATTTAGTGGAATTGCTTGAAGAAGTAAATATAGTACTAGGAAAATCACATGATATTGATTCTCATAAACTACCTGATTTCCTACATACCATACTTGATGTTCAATAAGTCCATAGTTTAGAGCAATATACTTCTCATCCCTTGATGCGTGACGTCTAACGTGACGTCTAACACATCATAAGTTTAGAGCAACATGTTGAGCTCCATAATCTATTACTCATGACATGTAACGAGAAAGATAAAGATAATACTAATTTTCTAGGCTATGTCTAAATTATATACATTAAGGCTTCAAATAATATTTGTTCCACCTCACATCGTTAGTCATATAGTGAATACGAGTTGGATTGCCCGCTTCGCCGGGGTTTTTTTATTTATGTAGAAAATTGATTGATTCTATAAATGTTGTATTTTGTTATTTGAATATTTAATTAGTATAATTGTAATTGATAAAGTCTGTTAAAAATGTTTTTTTTCAACCAAAATGCGATTGAATATTGGTATTGCTAAAAAACTTTTGATAAAATTTGTTAGAAAATTTGCTAAGAAGGTTAAATGATCTATAAGAAATTTGTTGTCACGGATACTCAGGTAAAAAAAAAACAAAAAAAGAAACCCGGTAAAAAAAGAACAACTGACTTGGACACTAAAAAATAAAAAATACATGTGGAAAAAAGGTCACAGTTTCTGAAAAGGAAAAAAAAAATCTAAAATATAAATTTAACTTCAAAGATAAAGTTTTTTTTTATAAGATTTATTGATCATATTATTATATTAAATATATTTAAGAATACCGATATTAAATTTTTTTTCAAGAAATCGTATGTTATTTTTTTTTCTCTTTCTATATTTTTAGGCGATAATATTAAATAAATATTAAACACATATACTTAGTCTCACATACTATGTAGTGTGATCGAAATGGGAAGTGATTTATATATTTTTTAATTGTAGAAAAGCTAAGTAAATTTGTAAAAAAAAAAAAGATTAATTGCCTTTTTTCCCTAATAATATTAGATCTTACACATTATAAATAAAAATATTGAATTTATTTTTCAAAAAATAAATATAAGTTTTTTTGCGTGCTATAATTACTTATTTACCGTTAAAAAAGAACAGTGTAGTTGAAACGGAAAGTGCCTTGTATATTTTTTAATTGTAGATAATATAGGCAAATTTGTTTACATTTTGTTTTTTTGAGCTGTATTTTTTCCCGGGTAATATTAGATCTTAAATATTAAAAATCTATTTTTTTTTTAAGAAATAAACTTGAACAAAAGAGCACAAAATTAAAATTCAAAGCCAAGTTTTTTTTTATTTTATAAGATTTATTCATCAAATTATTATATTAAATTTATTTAAGAATGTTGATATTAAATTTTTTCATGCAAAAAATCCGAGGTCATTTTTTTTATCTTTTTATATACTTTTAGGCTGATAGTATGCAATAAATATTAAAACATATAATAATGACTTGTTTGCCGCTTTAAAAGGAACGAGTGTAATCGAGACAAAAGTGACTTGTATCGCTTTTTTAATTGTAGATAACCTAGGTAAATTTGTTTATTTTTTGTTTTTGAGTTGTATTTTATCCCTAGTAATATTAGATATAAAATGATTATTGTTATTATTGCAAAAACAATTAAAATTATCAAATTATCCCGAAAGAAAAAACACTCATAAATATTAACAAAAAAGTAAGCAAGAAAAAGAATATATTATTATTATTATCATTATCATTATTATTATTATTATGTTAATTTTCAAAAAAGAAATATAATTTTTTTGCGTGCTATAATTACTTATTTGCCGTAAAAAAAGAATAGTGTAGTTGAAACGGAAAGTGCCTTATATATTTTTTAATTGTAGATAATCTAGGCAAATTTGTTTACCTTTTGTTTTATTGAGTTGTATTTTTTCTTGGGTAATATTAGATGTTAAATATTAAAAATCCAATTTTTTGTTTTTTTTTAAGAAATAAACTTTAACAAAATAGCACAACATTAAAATTCAAAGCCAATATTTTTTTTATTCTATAAGATTTATTCATCATATTATTATATCAAATTTATTTCAGAATGTTGATATTAATTTTGTTAATCCCAAAAATCCGAGGTCATTTTTTTATCTCTTTATATATTTTTAGGTGATAATATGCAATAAATATTAAAACATATAATAATGACTTGTTTGCCGTTTAAAAGGAACAGTGTAATCGAGACAAAAGTGACTTGTATCGTTTTTTAATTGTAGATAACCTAGGTAAATTTGTTTATTTTTTGTTTTTGAGTTGTCTTTTATCCCCAGTAATATTAGATATAAAATGATTATTGTTATTATTGCAAAAACAATTAAAATTATCAAATTATCCCGGGAAAAAAAAACACTCATAAACATTAACAAAAGAGTAAGCAAGAAAAAGAATATATTATTATTATTATTATTATTATTATTATTATTATTATTATTATTATTATGATTATTATTATTATTATTATTATTATTATTATTATTATTATTATTATTATTATTATTATTATTATTATTATTATTATTATTATTATTATTATTATTATGATTATAATGATTATTATTATTATTATTATTATTATTATTATTATTATTATTCTTAGTATTATTATTATTATTATTATTATTATTATTATTATTATTATTATTATTATTATTATTATTATTATTATTATTATTATTATTATTATTATTATTATTATTATTATTATTATTATGTCAATAATGGAAAATAAAACACAAATATCAATTTATCAAGGGATGAAAATAAAAAATTAAAACTATAAGGGCCAAAATGAAAATTCAATATATTATCAATTTCAATCAAAGGATCCAATTGAAGAAATCGAAACTTATGTACTGTATTTATTGAATAATTTAAACCGAATCCGAAAAATTAAAAGAAGGAGGACCGAACTGAAATATTGACATCCAATCAATTGCAATCGGAGGACCCAATCGAACTAAATCAAAACTTATGCAACCAAAATCAGGACAAAAAACAAAATCAAAAGTCAAGGGACTGAAGTAAAAAGGTTCACAAATTGGGGGACTCTCTCGCACTTTGACGATGCGAGAGAGAGAAATGTGGTCGGCGTTTTTAACTTGGGTTCCATGCAGCGTCCACGGGAATTATAATTGTAAAAGCGCCACCTCGGGAGGAAGAAGAATCCCAGCGAACCGCTCGTCCGGCCGGAATCTCGTCTCAGATCCACCGTATGGCACGCCGCGGCGCCACCTAAAGCAGGCGTGGGGCGTGGAAACCGGCTGGCGATGTGATACACGCCTCGACAATTAACGGGGAAAAAATAAAAAAAGTTGGTCAATTACCGGACAGCCCACGGTCAGAAATCAATGTTTTTGTCTTATTCGGGGCCCATAGCAGTAATTAGCCATTTAAAATATATTAAAAAAGAGCTACTGGCCGGGCCGGTAGGACCCGGTCCGATCCCTACTCAGCGATGCTATAATGACGAGAATGACCACGAGGACTTCGGCGCTTTTCTGTATGAGGCCAGGCAGCGTTTTGTCTTATTATGGGGATCATGAAATACGATACGAGCAGCAGTTCATTAGCGAGGCAAACCAAC
>CM055426.1:11333690-11367027 GCA_029228465.1 Salix viminalis
AGTTATGAACCTAAAAGTCTACAAAAAAGTTTTTCAATGTCCCCTCACTCTAAATATATCATTTAGAGTTCATAATTGTCATATGGGATCATAAAACAAATTCAAGGAAATAATGAAGAATACACATCTTGTTGATTTACATAAGTATCATGATGCATTTAATGTTGAATATTATTTTACGATACAAATTAGACTTAAGTGGTATCCCTCATAAACCAATTATAAATTATAAATGAGTAGGGTAAGACCATTCAAAGTATTACAAATGATTGAATCAAATAATTATATGATTAAATTGCCACTAAATTTTAATATTAAATCTACTTTTGACATGAAAACCTTCGTAATAAATAAAATATAACAAATATTCCTAGTGATCATTTTGAAGCATTTTCTCTATTATCCTTATATTTTGCGTAAAAAGAACATATTAACACTATGTTGAATAGACAATTGTTTTTATCAAGGATAATGAACTTTATCGAATCCCAATATATAAGTTAAACGACCAGATTCAAATTATACTTGAATTATCAGAGATACATCATACACAACTTGATCATAATTTTTATAAGTAATCACACTTGATGAGAACAAGTTTCTCTAACCCTAGGAGAATTATTATGAACATTGAACCCGAGATATTGTCTACGCACTCATATGATCATAAATAATAAAAGGTAGCCTAAGGTATTGAGAAATTAGACTTTAACTTATGCTTTAGTTTAATTTACTTGAACTTGTAGATGATGTTTATTAATGAGGCTTTGTTTATTGGACTTGAAATAATTATTATTTATTATTTTATTTCCTAGGCTATAAGTCTAATTTCTTGTTCTAGTTAAGGTTTGAGTATTTATACTATACTTTTTCTAAATGATGGACAATTTTGATGATTTGAATAAATTTTTCAAAGTTGCAAACATTTTTCAACCCCTATTATTCTCTTTACTACTTGTTTATTTTCTTTCTTTATCTTTTTTCCACTAGAGATGCTCTAATCTCATTAAATTGAATTGGTTTTTTAAGTCTGCAATTTGTTTAGACAATGTATAAGATATTTATTTTTATGATTGATTTTTTTATTAATTGAGGTAGTGTTTATAATTATGCTCTAAACAACATTTCATTAACATTATTTTTTATATTTTAAATTATCTAAATATATTAATATCAAAAATAATTTTAAAAAATAATAAACATATTATTTTAATATATATTATCTTTTTTTTAAAATATATTTCAAAAATAACCAATTCCACGCTACGAAACAACTCGCGGCTCACTTTTCCTTTTATCAGCTCCTCTTCTCTTCCCCCCTCGTTCCCTCCCTCCCTGGCCCTCTCAACTCTGACACCACAAGCTCTGCAAAAAGAAAGAAACCCAGACTAAAATCTCGGAATTCATCGAAAAGAATGGATATTTAAGTAAAATAAAAAAACCCATAATCTTATTCCAATCCATGGCAGAAAGTGCAGCCGCTTCGCCCAAAACTCACCCTTCTCCGAATACAGTTATAGACCCATCGTCACAAACAGCAACCTCAATGAACACTAACACGACAAATTTAACACAGACACAAACACCAAACGTAGCCAATTTATCTCAAAACACCCAAATCTCTTCCTCTTCTTCACTTGAACACTCCCAAATCCCTGCTTCACCTTCTCTCCCGTCGCAGCAGCAGCAGAATGTCACAGCAATGTCAGGATATCCAAACCAACAAACCCTCCATAGATCTCCTTCTATGTCGCGCTTGAGTCAAATTAACCAACAACAACCGAACCAATACGGCGGGGTTTTAAGGCAGCAACAACAGCAGCAGCAGCAACAGGGTTTGTATGGGCAGATGAATTTTGGCGGGTCTGCTTCAATACAACCGAATTCACAGCAGAATCAACAACTGGACGGGGCCAATTTGTCTCGCTCAGCACTTCTCGGCCAGACGGGGCAACTTATGTTGACCGGGGCCGCTGCTGCCGCCCAGTTGAACTTGCCCTCACAGTTGCTGGCTTCAGTATGTTTTTGACTGCCTTAAAGTTCTCAATTTTATAGTGTTTTGCTTACAAAGTTGCTGTTTTTGGTTAATGGGCTTGTTGAACTTAACTGTTAGTCTAATTTGTGCTTTGAAAAAGTTCGTTAGCCTTAGTAAGAATTTCTGGATTGTCCTAGTGTCAACCAATTTGTCTCTTTATTGCTATTTGTGGTATGGAATCTATTTATTACACTACTTACAAGTGATAAATTACTTGATTTTTTTTAAAGTTATATGAAAAGTCATTTCTGTGTGATAGTATATCATAGTTTAAATACTTGTATTTTTAAAAGGATATCCAGTTATATAGGATTTCTGAGCTAAATGAGTTGAATTCAACGGATGATAATTTAAAAAATTGTGTGCTTCTTCTTTAATCATTACATGATTGAAAAGTTGATTGGATCAATAGAATCTGCTGGTTCAGTCTCATGCTCATTATGCAACGCATTTGTGATTGAGGTAGCAAAATAATTTGATGATCAGAATATCTATTTTTTTTCTAAAATAAGTGCACTCTTGGATGTAGCCAAGGCAGAAAACTGGGTTAGTTCAAGGGTCCCAGTTCAATCCTGGTAATTCTCCAGGGCAGTCCTTGCAGGGGATACAAGCAATGGGAGTGATGGGATCACTAAATATGGGCTCACAACTAAAGCCTAATGGGGCACTCACATATGCTCAACAGCGAATACATCCAGGGTCAACGAGACAGCAACTTGTGCAACAAAATCCGCTCACCTCTCAGGTTTGAGTTTTCTCTGATCACATCACCTTCTTATCCTTCCAGTAACTGGATATGGTGACTCTTCTTTCTGTAAAGCTTGGGCTCTTGTTTTTTAATTTCAAAATGAGGTTATTAGTCAAAATTTATTTTAGTTTTTGCTAGCAAGTCCCAATTCCCTGAAGAACCATATTGTATGAGTGGTGTTTTGTTATAAAGGGTGGTTTTCCAACCTTAGTTCTCTCTAACGCTTTTGCAATTTTGTTTTTGTTTGTCATGATGTGTAGTTATGTAATTATATTCGATAAGCATAAATAGAGTGATTGTGAGAAGTAATGTGCGTTCTCATGTTATTTGGTTCTTGCACTTACATGTTGAATGGGATAAGCACATGCCTCATTTGATGAATTGGTTAATTTTTATTTTCTTTTTAATTTGAGTGATGAGTGAATACATCAGTACATTACTGCTAATTATAGCCATTGGACTTTGCTAGAACCAAGCAATCTTCTTTTCTATGATCATTTATTCTATCCGTTGTTTTTCAACTGACCATTCTACTTTTAGTTTTGTTGTTGGAACAGGAAACTTTTGCCATCATTTGCTTTACATTTGATTTGTGTGCATTATCATCTCCCTGAAACTGCAGGTTCAAAGCCTACAAAGGACATCATCAATGGCATATATGAATCCTCAGATGTCAGGGCTGGTTCAGAATGCACAAAAAAATATGATGCACAACTCTCTGTCACAGCAGCAGTGGTTGAAGCAAATGCCAACAATGTCTGGTCCTGCCTCGCCTTCATTCCATCTTCAACAGAGGCAATCACAGGCTCTCATACAGCAGCAATTGGCTTCATCTGGTCAACTGCACCAGAATTTGATGGCACAACAGCTATCCCAACTGGTACAGCAGCAGCCCCAAATGGGACACCAACAACTTCATCAGCAGAAGCAACAGCAGCAAATACTACAGCAACGATTGCAACAAGTGCCTCTGCATCAGCAGCAACAACAACAACATCATCAACAGCAATCTCCAAGGATGTTGGGACCCACATGCCAGAAATCTCTTAGTTTGACAGGATCACATCCAGACGCAACAGCATCTGGTACAACTACACCAGGGGGAAGTTCAAGCCAAGGAACAGAAGCAACAAATCAACTTCTTGGAAAGAGAAAGATACAAGACTTGGTTTCACAGGTCTATCCTGCATTTCACATTGTTTTCTCTGTTTCTTTTCTTTTAGCTTTATACCATGTTCTTTCTTGGCTTCCAATTCTTCATGATAAATGTGATATATTGTTCATCTTTTGGGTGCTCAGGTGGATTCACATGGAAAGCTAGATCCTGAAGTTGAAGAATGTCTTCTGGAAATTGCTGATGATTTTATTGATTCTGTGAGGCTTGCTAACATGTCTAACTTTTTCTGCACAAGTGTCTGTGTGTGTGTGTGTGAGTGCGCTCGTGCACTCAAGATTTCCTTCAGATATAAAGAAGTAGTCTCTCTCTCTCTCTCTCTCACACACACACACACGCCTGTGCGCGCGCGCGCACACACGGCATGTAGTGCTTCTATTTTCCCAAGTTTTTCTGCTATAAGATTTTAAGTTTATATTCTTGCAGTTTTTTCCATTTTGCATTTATATGGATATTACTATTGAGTTCATGATTGAGTGTGATTTTTGTACTTTTAATGAAGGCTTGAATGCAAGTGGTAATGGTAGCCTAATGTGAGGCAAGAGCAGGGATCAGATATTTGCCCAGATTTTCAATTGTTGCAATTGCTTGGTTGTAGATGTGCTTAGGAATATTTTACTGTTATAGACTATTGAAGTTTAACCATGGTAGGTCTCAGAAGACTTTCCCTTTTGGTTTTCTTTTCCTTGAATTCATTCCAATCAACAGAGAATTTACTCGCAGTTAAGTCTGAAAGACCATTGACTTGTGCAATGGTAAAACATTTTGACTCGCAAACAAGAGGCTGTGTGTTAAAAGTTGAGAGGACCCACTTATTGCAAAAATGCTGCAGGGTATATTATCTCCAAATTACCTTAGTGGGAAATGGAATATGATTAGACTGAAACCTTCTCCAGTGTTGATACTTCTTTAATTTCCTAGTTGCATGAAGGTCCCTTATGAAGCTTTGTTTGATGTAAAACTTGATGTAAAACTTAATGTCACCTTCTATGAGAACCTCTATAAATGTATGCACAATTTCCCAATTTTTTTGGCGTGAAAACTTCCACGGTAATTCTTCTGCTGCATAACTTTCTTCACTGTATTACTCAATTGTTCTTGTACAGCCTCTCACTTTAGGGTGAAATTTGACTGGGTTAATTACTCAGGTTTTGTGGTGGAGTATGAAAGCAGTGGCCAATAGTACACACTTATTCATTTTGATATGTAGACTACTTGAATCCTACTTGGTTGTTTTCTGAAATGTTATTTTACTGGATTGTTTTTATTCTCTTTGTTCTAATGGTCCTAAACACCCTTATATTAGTGGAAGAAGTCTTCTTCTTTTGTTCATGCAGTAGTGATAGATCAGCTTCATTCAGGAAAAATAAATAAAATTAAACTTGGATAAATTATAAATCATGTAGGAATAGGGTAAAAAATTAAAGATTGCCTGGAGTTTTTGCCTTTTCAGTTGGTGGATTTGTTCTATCCCGAGAAATGCTAACCCATAAATTATGGTATTTTTATCAATAATAATTGCATTCACGATCATGTTATTACCATCCAACTTGTCCACCAAAAATTCTGCAATACTATCCGTGGAGGATGAATTACATCCCTTTCTATTAAATATTTTTTTGAGAAACTTACCTGTGCTATTAAAATGCAGGCTATCACCTTTTCTTGCAGTTTAGCTAAGCACCGGAAATCTTCAACTCTTGAGTCAAAGGATATAATGCTTCACTTAGGTTTGTGCTTCAACATTTAGTAGACTACTGTTATGTGATTTTATAAAATGCTCTTATGAATTACAGCAATAATGGTAGTAGACTATCTGAAAAAAAAAAAAAATAGGAGCAGCACAAGTGGTTTTGGAATATGCATGGTGAGCAATGAGTGAACTCCAACGGCTGTGATGCTTAGCATTGGTTTCATTTAATCTGTCCGACTTCATTGTTATCAAATATGCCTTTGTTTTTTAACACTTTTTTTTGGTTTCTAATCTATATTCAAGATGTCAAGATGCATCTTTGCTTAGCTGTGTAGTACAATATTGTTGTTCAGCTGACTGAACTTTAGGTTTCTGCCAAGGATTTTATAGTTAAAACTGTCTTTTAAAATTCTTTTTCATGAAATAATATGAATAATTTTGATCTGTTATCCTTCGCATCATTTATAAAGGGCAGGTTGGTGATGAAACATTAGCTTAGATCACATTACCCGAGTTTGAAAACTGCAAGTAGCTGAAATTACCGTGGCCCCTTGGATACAGGTATGATCATGGGATTGATCATACAGTTATTCTGTTCCCACCACCCTGCTAACTTTTAACGTTAAATCCCTGACTATCTAATGGTGGGCTGTAGGGTCCTATCTATTGCAGAAAATAAATAAGTAGTTATAACACTTAATGCATTATAGTTGATAAAATCAACATAACAACGATATTGGTAAATTTGCTTTTGCTGTCTTATTTTGGAGTGAAGCAAAACGAGCTTTTGACGAGTATGATGCTTGAAAACATTGCAGAGAAAAACTGGCATTTAATCATTCCTGGATTTTCAACAGAAGAGCAGAAGCACCAAAAAAGACCTGTAAGCATTTGGGATATCTGTTTTTAATCAATGTCAAACAACTTGATTAAGATGAAGTACAATCTAAGTAAGCTGGATGAATCTGATGGAAGTCCAAAATTTTTTATCCGCAGTTCTTTTATGAACTTTTAAAATTTAATAGTGTAAAATATCATACAAATTATGAAGCTTTTCAATTTTTTATTGTAGAATTTCATTTGATTTTATCATAAAACAATATAATCCTGAAGCCAATCTTGTCTCCCCCCACAAAAAATCACATCTCTACAGGTGATCATGTTGGCCATTCTTGTACCACTATGCAAAGATTCTTTAATATTTAATGCAAAATACATTTCAAGAGATCCATTTTGACTCTGGGTTTAAAATATGCAGTTGCCTAGCAATCTCCACAGGCGACGTCTTGATATGGTAACCACGATCTCCAGATTTGTTTATTTTCCCTATATTTCTCTCCTCTTATCAAAAGCTTTTACTTTCACTCTTAATGCTGGTTCAGATTCGTGCATTGATGGAATCCTCCCATTCTGAAGAAAATAATATCAATTCTAAAGAAATGTTAAGACAAGGGCTTGACAATCCAGTTGTTACTAACCACTTGATAAGACCTTCACCAAGTTCAGAGCAGATGGTTTTACAATCAACTGGTTCTCCAATGGTGCAGCAGATTACACGGTTTTAATTGATATAGGTTTTTGTTTCTGGTACGGACTCCATTCTGTTGAATTTAACTGACTATACTTTGCTGGTGAGAATTTAATGTTTTAGATAATATGTAGTTATCTAAAACTCCATGCAGTTTGAATGGACTACATGCACTAAAATAAAAAGAATTATGTCAATTTAGAGTATTAGATTTACAGGATAGGAAGATTGGAGATTGCCTGGGAGTCTGGAGGGAAGAGTTTACTATGCGGTGGTTGGGGTGGGAATAGTTCTACTATATCCTTTAATGTTATTAAAGGTTGGTATACAGCTTGCTAAGAATGCAAGCAAGAGATTTCTAGTCTCTATGCATTGTTCTGATGACGAGAACCTGACACTGTTCCAGAAATCAGTGCAAAAAATCATTATGGAATTTGTGATATAATGCATGGAAGGATGTGCCTTTTTTTTCATCAGTGTCAATGTGATTTTCTGATTTAATCGAATGCCTAAATTCATGATAGTTTTGAATAATATGCACACTTCTTTACCACCACCACCACTATTATTTTAGATTTGAATGTAAGAATTGCTGCATTTTTCACTGCTAAAATTTGGCATGTGAGATAGATGGGTTTCATTTCTTGCAGGTTGCATTACTGTTTATGCATTTATCTATTACGTACTAACTTCACATGGTTTAAGGGGTAAGGGGTAGTATGACTAAATGGTATTTGCTATTTCTGCTAGCATTTTAGTACTGTATTCCTACATTCCTAACCTTTTAATCACTTTGTTCCACAGTTTGGATTGGCAGAAGCAAAGCTGTAGTTGGATAGAACGCCAGCAAGTCTGTAAATTATCTGGAGCGGTAGATTCTTAAATGGATGTAGAGATTATTGCACCAGTGGACAGTCTAATTTATTATAGTCATCTTCAGTGTGCATGATCATTTGATTCGGTGAATAGCACCACACGTGGTAATAGCTCAGTTCAAGCTCATGAAAGCTCAAAGACTGCAAATGGAGGTTCCAGTTGCCTGTCATGCTTGTATTTGTTTTGCTTATTCAATAACGCAACTTGACATGGAAGCTCATGGATTAATGCTTGCTCGTGGATGGCTTAACAATTCCGTCAGGATAGCATCTTTTTTTTTATAACTATGTTATCGGGGTTAGTTTACGTGTACTAGAGTTAATTTCTGGACTCATTGAACACCCTGCAAGTCCAGTAAGCAAGTAAGCCAAAGCTATTGTGAGGGTGACAAGTATACACAGATAGATCGAAAAGGGCCATGACCTCAAGTGCAAGATAACATCTTTTTTGCATACATGAGTGGGGGAAAATATAGATCTGTTCATCTCGAAGAATATGTTTGGTGTCAGTGATTCAAGATAGAATTGACAAAAACAAAGATAAGAACAATTGGCTTAATGTTTCCAGATAATGATTTTCTTGCAGCTAGTACTTTCTTGCGTTTCATTATCATATGATGATGATATTTAAACACATTGAGTGAATGTGGCAGATACCTGGAACTTACAAGTTTGCTAAAATGATTGACTTTTAACGTTGGCAACCTCACAAGGAGACCGTGGTAGCTTATCTTTGATGCTGATTTCTCTCCAATTTAGCGAAGTAATTAAAACTAAGTGGGTTTCTGGGATACTAATGCTTTCTGTTTTTTCGTTGTTCTTTAGTTTGTATGCATCAACAGCGCATTCTAACCAAATCCAGATGAATTGGAGATTAATCTGTTTAATGTAAGTTTTTGTAGGAGTTATTTTTGTTTTATGCTCTCTCATTACCTGGTTATCAGCCCTTATATTCATGTTGAATTTCTTCAAGTTCAATTAGATGAATGCACTATTATACAGTTCAGCCCTTATATTCATGTTGAATTTCTTCAAGTTCAATTAGATGAATGCACTATTATACAGTTATATAATCGAATGTTTAAATATATATATTAGCGGAAATTCAGATTATAAATACTTTTAGTCATTTTTACTCAAGGTCCGAAAAAAATTCTCAATGCAACAGCAATACAACTTCAAAATAATAGAAAATATTTTGTGAAAGAAACATTCTAATCTATGTCTATTAGTAATTGTAAATGGAGTACACAAACTATTATTTATAGGTAGATCAAGGGATCTTTCTCCGTAATTTATTAGCTGATTTTCTCATCCCATCAAGATGACAAGTAATTGATCCCCATGATCAATACCTGTGATCAATGGATTGAAATAAGTCAGATCATGAGTGTGGTGTTATCAGAGGTTACATTCTCTCACTTAACCCTTATGACACATACACTCCTTATTATGTTATATTCTTTAATATAGTCATTGTTTTATTTATTACAACCAATCATGGAACTCTTCCACTTACATAAGAAATACTACATGAATCATGATGGTAAGACCATTACATAATAAGTTGTCCCTTCCTTATATTACATATATAATATCCCCTAAATAAGTACCATATGAGCAGTCAAAATTTTATGAATAAACTTTCTATAAGGGTTCAATCTTTATTTTTATCTTCATAGATAAAGTATTAAATATGCACAAAACTTTATTACAATAACTTGATGTCTATATATATATATATATAAATTAAGACTAGGTATAAAATGAATCAATTAATCCCATATGCTCCACATGATTTTTAAATAATTTTACCGGTAAACATTTAGTCATGTGATCCGTAATCATTATATGCTCAATAAACACTTCATATCTTTTTGATATTATTTTCCATACAAATAAATCAAATCATGAAAGTGATGTCATCAGGAACATAATAGTAATTTCTTACTGCAATCCCAAGTTTGCATTGGACGAGCTAGCATTGATGATTTTCCCTTTTCTTTTTCTGGTGACAAAGATTATGAAAAGACTAAGTAATTGCAACCCAGTTACATGTTGACTGGTGATGAGGATTCATTTATTGCTTTTTAAGTTTGGAAGAAAACAATTACTTATCAAGCATTTTTACTTATCAACACACAACAAGTTTTCAAGCATTTTGTTAATCTGGCTCAGGATGAAGACCACTGAGCTCCATCTAATGGACCCATCTGCAGAGCTGTGTATTCAGAGACGAATATTCCATGCAGATGACATTAGATTCTCCCTACGATTTCTGTCCTTGCCCTCTAGCCAAGTGTACTCAACTCTGATGAACATGACTGGTGATGTATTATTGCCTGATTTCTTTTTGAAAAATAATAATTAAGACGATGACATCTCAAAAATGATATGTGGCCGTGGACAGATGGTTCGCTCATCGAACAAGGATCAATGAAATTCTCTTGAATTTTCCCAGTTTTTGTTTTTTTTTCCCCTGGTGATAATACCATAAATAACATCTTTTTCTATGGGTTTGCTTGGATTTTGATTCTTTATTCCTCTCATAGAGTTGCTCCTAACCTTGGCTAAAACCTTTTTTTTTAATTACATGCATAACTTCTGCTGGTCAACTATGCTTGCTCAGCAGCGAGGGGCTAACTTTCACGGGCAGCTATGCCGATTCACTGTTCATACTGTAAGATCTTTTGCTGTACATTATGAATATTTCGTTGAGTAAATACAACTTTATTACAGCAACCCTGCAATCTCATTTGCTCCGAACACTGATTTCTACCTTTCTGTTCTGTAGATTCCATGCAAGAGAAGCACGTGATTTGTGGATAGACTAAGGAAAAGACTTGTGCTGGTTTCACATGGTTCTGATAAGACTGGAACTTTATTTTGTATAATTTGGTTTTCAACTCTTCGATACGGCATAGTTTGATGTGATGATACATGTCACTGTAGCCTTACACGCCTTTAGAATCTTCACTGCAGCACGAGACTGATGCCATCATACTTCCAAATTTGTTCACATTATAAAATATATTAAAACAACTAAGTGTTTCACTGTAGCTTAGTGAATGAAAATAGTCAAAATACTATGGATTGTAATAGTATTTTTTTAGGTCGGTTCGGTTGGTTATCTGATTTTTTATTTTTTTTATCATTATTTATATAGTATAATAACGTTTTTAACCCTCGAAAAAGACAAAAACAGCTTACCGGAGGAGAGGGCTCCGCGGTAATTGCACATTTCCAGTCCGGTCCGTTCCCCCTATCTTTTTATTTTGTTGAAAATAGCCAAATACGGATATAGCCCCTAATAAGAAAAAATTGATGACTTGGGCACAACGATATCTCAGTAATTGATCACAATTTTTTATTATTTTTTTCGAAATACTGTTGGCACGTGCTGAACACGCGACCAACAGTATTCCGCCTCACGCCTTATTAAGGTGGCGCGTGCAGGCTGATGGGGTTGACAAAAATGGGCTACCGGTGTCTCTGTCAATGCGCCTCCGAGTGGTCTTTCTCCTGGTGCAGCGCGTTTCATCATACGATGGCTGTGGACGCGGCGATGACCAGTTAAAGATGTTTTTTCTGTTTCTCTCTCTCCTGCACGCAAAAATACAGGAGAGACCCCCAGTTTTGTTGCTTTTGCATGCAAAATATATAATAGTAATGAGCAATATTTAAAAAGTAAGAGAGATGATAGATGATAATTAAAAGTTTATATATAAAAAATAGTTTCTCTCTCAAAAGATAAGAAGGGATTCTTGAAGTAAACTCTATGTCAATTCACATGAAAATTGCATATGCAAAACACACACACTCAAGTAGTGAATAACAAGCATGGTTATTTATTATTTAATGAAATTATAATAAGATTAGTAATACAAGTTTTTTGGGACAAGATTATTTTGTTTTCTCCCTTCTCCCCGGCCCCTCAACATTGTATACAGCCAGGGCTTCTGAAACCCTTCTCACATCTGGTGTAGCCCTTCCTGCTAACCTTTCTTGTCCACATCAACATCTAACTTTTGGCTTCATATAATTAATCGTGCCAAGGATGTTTGTTGGGCAAATTTTAAAGAGATGCCAGTCTGTTTTCGATATTTTTAGCTGCTACAGCTTTTGCTCTCACGAAGGATGTGGTAGATTAGACAAATTGGTATTAGAATTTACAGGAAAAAAGTTGCAAGTGAAATAGCTCTTATTAGTAACCCGTGATCATGCGCAGGACCACTCTTGTCTACGAGCCAATCCTGAGGTCATAACCATGCATTAACGGGCTCTTGTTTATTGATTTGGCGCCCTATATATGGTTTATCATCTATCACTTGGATCGTATCTAGAAAGGTTTTAGAGACAAATTGTATCGAGCAAAGTACCAGAAGGGATTCCTCAGAAACTCAAACAAGGAACAATTAATGCATGGCATAGTTCATCGATCACCAAAGCTGGTCCTGAGAAAGATGGAGATATATAGAGTAAATAAGGTTTATGTCAGCTGAAATTTAAGTAATCAAGCAGGTGGCCTTAGTTTTTTCTTGTAATTCTATTACCCACAACAAGAATGATGTGGTGGGAAACTTTGCCCTTATTATTAAGCAAAAATATCGTGTTGGAAAAAGACGAGAAAGAAGGCGATGCCACAAATCGGACAAGATGACATAACAAGGCATCACGATATATGCGTCTCTAATCATGTTGCATGAACAAATAAAAAACAATTTAATGTTCGATAACGGTCCACAATTTGCTTATAAAAATTTATTTGGACTCCACGATTAGCTAGGAAGTCAAAGACCATATATATAAATATTTTCTAACAACAAAGGCTCTACCATAAGCTCTAGCTCTAAAACCAGTCCTAGGTTGTATCTTGAAAATCTTATCTTGATGACCAATAGTGTCAATATAGTCACGGCATAGAGAATCACCAATTTGAAATATGTGGCAGCAATTTGGGCTCATATTTATTAGAAAGACTAGCTTACATGGTCATCCCTGTCAAGTAATCATCTCATCTAAAAACTTAACTTATTAGATGAGATTTTAAAATATAATTTATATTATTCTCTAACACATTCTTTCACGTGAAAGTTTTTTAAGCTTGAAACTTGAAAACAGGTCTACATTATCTTATGCTTGATTTTTATCAAATAGAATAATAGTGAGATTCAAATTCGTAGTCACGAACAAAGCTCTAATATTATATTAAAAAACCATCCTTTAATAACTTAAATTTTTAGATAAGATGATTTTTTAACCATTCACCAAGCTTCGAAAAGCTTTGCGATCTTCAATGAAAATTTGATGATAAAAAGAAAAGAAAATGTTTGCTACCCCTGTAAAAAACAAAAGGGAGTGATTTTCCCTTTCAGAGCGAATGATATTGTGACTCATATGCATCTTTTGTCTATCACGGTGTCGCATTTCATAATCTTGCAGACAGGTCCTTTCTCACTTTTATTATTATTATTATTACTATTGTTATTATTATTATTGACAACGAATCTATATTTACATCATGAGAACATAGTGCCGAAACTTCAATAACGTTGTAATGGCTATCCACGATTTCTTCGTTTCCATTTTCCATTGCCATTATGGCCAAGTTGGCACGTAACGATGAAGATGGAAGGAAAAAAACAAAGAGAATCAGTCCAGAAAACCCCCTCCCCCGAAGAAAAAAGGGAGCCAGCACACGACATAAACTGGTTCAAATTCATCAGCCAGTCGGTAACTGTTGCACCTACGATCTGAAGTACAAATACTGACAGATAATTCTGTCGGTAAATTTGAAAAACCAGGTACTGCCAGTGCTTAAGCCTCGTCCATCTCAAGGAATCGGCTCATCCATTCCAAGTTCGAAGGATCTTCATCGGAGAAATCAAAGAAATCGTCTACATTAAAATTTACATTTGAGCCTTCTTCACTTCCATTACGCGGGTTATTTTCTTCTTTCAACTCCCAATTGAACTCTGTCGTCTTTTTTTCAACTTTCTGGCCTTCTCTATTCGAATCCTCAATCTGTTTCCCTTTTTTGTTTATTTTCTTGCTCAAATGAGACTTCCAGTAGTTCTTGATCTCATTATCTGTTCGACCCGGTAATCTTCCAGCAATCAGTGACCACCTAAACAAACGAAACCTCGCAAATATTTATCTTGAACTAAAACTGACCAGGAAGCTAAAAACATATTCATGAACCAAATTAAGAGGAAAAAAATACAATCTCCTCAGAAAAGGTATATATATATATATGTTGAGATAACGTTAATTACCTGTTTCCTAGAAGTTTATGAAGCCTAAGTATGAGGTCCTCTTCCTGGTCAGATATATTGCCTCTCTTGATGTTTGGTCTCAAATAATTCAACCATCTCAGCCTGCAACTCTTACCACACCTATTGAGATCTGCGAAAACACAAAGAAACGTCAAGCTAGTATCAGATCACAGCACTGAGATCATAGTTCAACCGAGGCTGTAAGTTTTTTTATTTCTGTAATTTGTAAGTACATGCATTACCTGCTCTGGATGCGATTGTCCTCCATCTTTTTGCGCCATGAATTTCAATAACCTCAGCCAGTTTCCTATCTTCTTCAGCTGTCCATGCTCCCCTTTCCATGGGCTTAGCTGACTCTTTTTTCATAGTTGCCATTGTACGCCGTCGTTTTCTGCGAGTGTGTGTGAGGGAAGAGAGACAGAGAGGAGAAAAGGGAAAGATGTTCAGTTCTCCAAGTGGAAGAGAAGGCACTCAGCTACCACTTGTTTATATTTTGTTCATGCGAGACAACGAGGGGTACGTACAAAATAAACGAAAGGAAATATAGAAGACTCGGCAGGCTACTGATCATGGACTCCATGATTGCTGTAAAGTTTTTTCAAGTGTACTACAGAGTCTGATGGTGAGAAAAATATTTTATATTTCTTAGTGGAAAATGATGTCCTTTTTATTTTTACTATATTACTGCCCCTAGGTTGTAGGTTATATTATTTTTCAAAAGAATTTAAAATCATCTAGGCCGCGTGATGATTGATTTAATGTGTTGATAAGTTAAAATATAATTTGTAACATAGTATAATTTGACATAAAGTAAATATTTAATATAACATTTTTATATATAAATATTGACTAAACAACATAGTGAATTAATTTAGATGATCAACTCATGTCAATTTATAAACTGGTTCATAAAATTGTAATAACTCAAAATAAATATTATATAAACTCAAATCAAAATTAATAAATAATAAATCAAATCAAAATAAATATTGACTAAACAACATAGTGAATTAATTTAGATGATCAACTCATGTCAATTTATAAACTGGGTCATAAAATTGTAATAACTCAAAATAAATATTATATAAACTCAAATCAAAATTAATAAATAATAAATCAAATCAAAATAAATAATAAAACTACCCAACTTTTAATAAACTCAAATTGAATGATAAAATTTAAAAAAATACCTAAAATATTAGAAAAACCCAAATAAATCTAAGTTAATTTCTCAAACATGCAACTTGAGTTATGAGACTGATATAATTCAATTGAAAATAAATTAAAAAAACAAATTAAGTCCACATTAATTTATTGACAAACATATGATCCAAATCATGAAATTAAAATAACCTCATAGAAAACAAATAACAAAGTTTAATTCTCAAATAAATTAATATTAAAAATAAAACTAAAAATAAATAAAAATCAACTAGAAAAATATAAACAATCTCAAACAAACCAATTTCACTGGAGATTAAATATTAAAATTTGAATAACCTCATAAAGATAAATATATATAAAAATTACAAAACATAATTATCAATACATATAATACGAAAAAGATAAAATTAAAACTGAAACAAGAAATAGACTTGAAAAAACATATTACGTAAGTGAACTGTACGAGAAAACTACGTGCAATAAAATCTCCTTTGTCTTTTTTGTTTTTTCAAGTTCAATTTAATTTTAATATTCGGAGATTCAGCAAAAGTTGAGATGAGAGGAGACAGTAACAGGTAGGGGCAAGAAGGTCTAAAGATCCGATGGCTGTAACAAAAGTCATCGTCTACATCTTCTGTCAGGGGAGGTTGTCATCTAGTGACTGAAGATGATAAATTTTAATCGACGACAGTTTCTTTTTGCATATGCGCGAAGAATTGCATGCAATTTGAGTAGCAGTAATTTTACATGCATTTTCGATCCACAGACGAGCCGTCTGCAATTGTGTAGAAACATATAAATTATATTACAAGTCTTATCTAATTGTTCAATTTTTTCGGTGAAATTATTTTTTAATATGATAACAAAAACTTGTTGATCTAGCGGCTAGGAGGTCGAATCTCAGCACCCCATTCTATTTGATAAAAATCAAGCACGAGCTAGTGTGTATCTATGCAAGTTTTAAGTTTAAAGAGTTTTCACTTGAAGAGATGTGTTAGAGAATAATATAAATCATATTATGGAGCTTTACCTAATATTTTTTAAACTTTTAAGTGTGTGTGAGAATAATATAAATTAGGGATCTTACCTAACAACTTAAACTTTAGGTGAGATGGTTACTTGACATGATATCAGATTATTGTTGACCTAACAGTCACAAGTTCAAATCTCATCACTGTCATTCTATTTGATCAAAAATCAAGCATAAGGTAAAGTATGTCTGTGTAAGTTTCAGGCCAAAAAGGTTTTTACTTGAGGAGATATATTAAAAAATAATATAAATCATATTCTAGGCTATTAACTAACAGCCTAAGCTTTTAAATAAGATTATTTTTTGACAAAGTTAAATAGTTTCTTAGCAAATATCAGGGCATCCAGCTGAGTGATCCCGGATCATGATCCAGGCATGACTAAATTATTCAGTATCGGATCAAGCAGCTTGAACAGATATCTAATTCCACATCACCGATTGTTTTCACTGACATTTGCACGTCGTATAATATATCCACGAGCTCCCTTCTGCTAAACTCAGCCCACGCTGCTTAATTAAATTGAAGAGACGGCTGCACGCGTTGCATAAGCAACCAGTTTGCATAGCATCAAGAACATCCAAACAAGAACGGGCTGGTAAAGACGCCTCAAGATAATTTGTTGCTTTAAGGATTAGGTGAAAAGCGCCACCGTTTCGACCGTGTAGGGATTGACAAGTTCCAGAAAAAAAGAAAACAAAGAAGCTTAACACATGACTCACGAGGTGCAAGTGAAAATTAATATACGACCAATCAAAGTTATTAAACTGAAGTAGACAAAATTGTCCGACAGATTAGTATGCTAAAGGCCAAGCGAGGAAACTTTTGATTATAATGTAATCAAACTGCGTTGATCTTGGTGGAGGTTTCTGCGTTGCCCTACTGATTAACGTAAGACACGGATTTGTTAAAGATTAGGGTCCATTATAAAAAGAAAAAGAAATTGTGTACGGACTAAAAATATTTTTATTTAAATAAGAAGATACCCTAGTAAGATTTGCTTACATTATGGATCGCTCTCTCTCTTAAAAAGACAAAAACAAATTGATGACTGAAAATATTACAAATATAATATGAATTGATGGGCTGGACAAAATGTTTTTAGCAATATTATAATCGATACCTCCTAGCAAGCCTCCCTCTACATTTTTCATTTATTTTCCTCCAAGGCCCAGTCGAAGGAAACTGCTGCGAGATCTTCTACTTCGCCTTCTGCTTGAGAAAATTCAGGCCAGTTAAAAATAAGAAAATTTAACCTTTTAAAAACACAAGAAAATCAAACCTATGGGTTAATTTAGTGACTCATGAATGAATTCATTTAACAGCTCCATTATTCAATCACTTGATTAGATATGGTCTTGATTGCTGCAATCTATTTGGACAACAAGGCTTGATCCGAATGTTTTTTTTCAACCAGCATTTAAAATTAAAATAAACTCAGTGTAATGAACCATTTATTGAATACATTTTACTCTCTAACGCAATACAGTTATTAAAAGAAACTAAAAGAAATAGTGATGTTGTCGTCGCAAAAAACAATGTTGTTTTATACTCATAAGCAATGCGAATAAACAATGTTTTCTTTTTTTTGTTCATTTTTTTTTAATATCATCCTTTATGTGTTTGGTTGATTTGAATTCCTTATGTTTTGTTTTTGTTGGCTTCTCATGGGTTCTCGTTTGAGAAAAGAATATTTGTATTTTATTAGTGTTTAGTTTGAGAGAAAAAAAAATCATTTTATTTAATTAAAATAATTAAAGCTTTAGGGAAAAATTGAGTTTTTCTAATTCAGAGAATGATTTGAATGAAAAAGAATAAATAATTTTTTTTTGATGTGTTGGGTATTCTTTTCCAGACATACTACATAATTTTCTAGAATATTCGATCCGGCAGTACCCATTGTTTTATTTGTATTTTGCTATCTATTGCTTTGAAAGTTCAAGAATTTCTGCATATCTTGCCTTGTTAGTTGCATAATACTATAATCGACAGCAATAAATCTCCGGTACTCGTCGCTTCATATTTTAATGAATTTGTGTCTTTTGAATCCATTCTTTTAAGTTATTAAGTTCAATTGAAACCAAAATGCTCTACCTTGCACAAAAGGCATGGCCAAACTAGAATACTAAGCAGTGAGTAAAATCCTTTGCAAATGATTTAAATATGCAATGAGGCATAGTAAGTGACAGAGGGCCTTGCTGCCACCGTTCACTGTGTTGAGTTACATTTCTTTGCTTCTCTGATTTATGATTAAAACAATCAAAGAAGAATAAAAAAGAATCATGCTATTTTCCTCTCATGAATCATTCTCTTTTTGTATTGTATTTTTAAGTTATTTTAAATTATATATGAACCTTAACTAATAAAGTTTTATAGTCATAATTGTATTGTATTGTATTCGGAAATATTTTATAATTTTTCTATGAAAATATTTTACTTGTGATTTTAAGATATTTGTATCGAAATATTTTACTTACAATTTTATAATTTTATGATCCGAGTTCATCTTACATTTCCCTATCATGTCAAAAAAGCGAGTTTAACAACCTTGATCGGAATTAATACCATGTGATAGAGTTGGGAGGACGAGTTAGAAAAGTTATGTTGTTTGATTTTGTATGTGGATGTGTCAGTTTTACATGTGGATATAAATGCTAGCATCTTATGGAGTTTTATGTCAGAAAAATAATTTTCAACAAATTTTCAAAAAATAATTTGATTATTTCTATATAAAAAACAATTTTTATTAAAAAATTAAGGTTGGTGGCATTATGATCCTTAAATGGATCTTATAAATTGAATGTTGAGACTTTTTATTCCCATTTAACAATAATATTTTTTTTTTATTTGTCTTGTATTAGTTTTGCTCTTAAGAAACAACAAAATAATAGTATGATCCTTATAAATTGAAAAATATTGAATATGTTCAACAAATTGTGTGCGTATACATATTTATTTATTTATTCTAAATGTGAATTCATATCTTTAAGTTAAAGAGTTCCCTTAACAATATTGTTTTTTATTCACGTCCTTCAGAGTGAGGTCACCTTCAAGGTGGTGTCATTTAAGCTAATAAAACAAATTATAGATTTGATCTTTGTCTATAAATATTAATTGATTATTATTTAATTTTTTTCAAAGTGTAAAAATACTTATTTATGACTTTTTAGGTTTCAGTGCATATAAAGCTTCTTTTTATGGTTAATGAACTCAGGCTAGGTCAACATACCACATCAAGTCCTATGGAGTGTTAGTGGTTGCCTTTGAATTCAATTTGGATATAATCAATAAAATAGGGCAAAACCCAAATTTATCATGTATCATCTTTTTGAGTTCAACATCTGTAAATCTAAATGAAGATTGAACTTTTTTATCGATTCTAAACCTTAAATCACTACCTTTGATTTTAGTAGCACATAATCATAATCCTTTAGAAATAGTTTCACACCTCTTTATCTATCATGTCATCTTTTTTTATATTAATATTGCTTACTTTTCCTCATAAACTTGTTTTTATCTACTGGAGCTTCCTTATTCATGTGATTAATGAGAGGACCATAGCTCTTCAACCAACTATCTTTCCAAAAAAAAATTTCTTTCATTTCCTAAATTCCAGCTTACATTCTAATTCATTTTATTCCATAGATGACATATAGTTTTCCACAACACTATATCTTTAGAAGAAGTAGATGGGTGGTTTTCCCCCTTATTAGAATTCATATATCTCTCCTTTAAAAATTCCACTCATAGACTATTCTCTTGTAACACTCCTCATGTTAATTTCATTATAAAAGCTTTATTCATTGTCTCCATTTTCCTTATTCTTATCCCACCATCTTTCTTAGGCTGACACATCCTCTTTGAATTGACAAGATGAACCTTATCTCTGCCTTCCTATTAACCCCAAATGAACCTCGTGCATATTCTCTCTATTTCATTGCAAGTATGTTTGTGAATTATAGCAGCTTGCATGGGATACAACGAAATAGTTGAGAGCATAAATTTGCTCAAAGTGATCTTTCCTGCTAGTGATAGATTGTTGGATTTCCAACCAGCTAACTTCTTTTGCAAATTCTCATTTAAATAACTATAGATTTGCTTAGTTATTCTTTGATGCAATAGAGCAACCCCAAGATACTTTCCTAGGTCATTCGTGACTTTAAATCCATTACTTCTACTAATATTATTTGCCAAATAGTTTAACACAGTCTTGGAAAAGAAATTTTTTTATCTTCGCAACACTGACTCGTTAACCTGAAACTGCACAAAATACATCAAGGCACTGATCCATTTGTTCTATGCTAGCCTCTGCAAACAATAACAAGTCGTCTACAAAGCACAAGTGAGAAATTTTCAACCCATTCTTTCTCACTATAAGAGGTTTCCAAATATCATATTCCACACTCCTATTAATTAGCTTTGACAATTTTTCTAAACACATAACAAAGATGTACGGTGATAACGAATCCCCTTGCCTTATACCTCTGCTTGGAATAAACTTCTGAGATGCACAACCATTCCACTGGACACTAAGAGTTACTGATTTCATATATTGCATGATGACTCTCACCAGTTATGTAATCTAGTATCAGTAAGAGTGTCTCTAATAAAACTCCACTTTAGTCTATCATATGCCTTTTCAAGATAAACTTTAATGATCATAATTCCTCCTTTTCCTTTCATTCGACACATCGAGTGGACAATTTCCTGGGCAACAATGATGTTGTATGTAACATGCCTCCCTAGAACAAAGCTACTCTAAACTGTACTAATGCGCTTCGACATCAATATCTTGAGATCTCAACTATCAATTTAGTCACTGCCTTGAAAAATACATTACAAAGACTAATTGATCTAAATTGATGTAGATATTTAGGCATCTGATTTTTTTTTAAATCAGGATTAAATGAGCGATTAATCCTAGACACATCAATATTGCCTATAAAAATATCCTTAACATACTTACATACAGACTGGCCTACCGTATGCCACTAAGACTGATGGAATATTGGTTAATAACCATTAGGTCTCGGGGCCTTGTAAAAATAAATGGTCCATGTTTGTGAACTTAAGAGTAGGATTTATTAATTGCTGACTTAATACATTGAATTTTGTGCTTCTTCTTCTGTGTCATTCTTTTATATATATATATATATATATATATATATATATATATATATATATATATATCTTAAATCAGGCGGGTATTGTCGTAATCCAATTTTGGGTTATTCCCCAAGTCTACCCAAAAATAAAAAAAATAAAATAAAAGGGCTGGTGTCGGTACGAAAATCAAGGTGAAAATTTTGGATATTTTTGAGAGCTCGATCGTACTTTTATGCCCAAAAATAAAGAAAAATGTAGATTCAAGGCTAAAATAATTTATTATGGGATAAATCTGCATAAAAATTAAGTCAAAAGATATAATTATATTTTTATGGGCCAATTTGATTTAATCGTTCACCAATTTAAAAGTGTAATTATGTTTGAGAATTAATTTAGGGTCCAATTGAAGGATTTAATTAAGTGCAATGACTTAATTATACTTTAAATTGGTCAAATTAATTTTCTTAAGGGGTTAGTCGATGAGAAATCAAGTTCTTGGATTTAATTCGGGTTCAATTGATGAGATTAGGCTTTTCGGAGACCGAATTGAATTTTTTCAAGCTAATTATGCGAAATTAGGGGCCAAATTGAATGAATTGAGAGTTTAATGGTCAATTAAGGGTTAAATCGCACAAATCATAAATCATGGACCAAAAAAGAAAAGGCTTGCAAAGCTAAGGTTGCTCTTGAAATTATGACGGAAATTCAATTGTACAAAATTAAAAGTTTAAAACCAATTGGGGATGCAAGTAGAACAATTGCAAATTAAGGGACCAAATCATACTTTCACCTTCCCAAAATCACTCGAAATCTACAGCGTGCCTGCATTGTTCTGACACCTGAACAGTGCAGGGCACGCCTCTGCAAGCCCTTTGCAAGTTTAGAGGCAGCAACCCATCATGCAATGTGCATGCCAAAGGGTTGTCTCCTTCCCCTATAAATGACATCGTCGCAACATGCAAAGGGAGGAGAAAAAGAGAAAAGCATTGACAGAACAGGGAGGAAAAAAAGAGATTAAAGGAGATTTGAAAATTTGATAGTTCATACGTTCCACAAGGAAGGCGAAGACACAGTAAAAATTTGCAAAACAAATTCATACACACACAGCGGCAGTCACCCATCTCTTTCCCCTGCTCCGACTTCAACTCTCTCTCTCTCCCCTTTGTCTCTCTCATTTAACTCTCTCACTCTCTAAAAACCAACATTCACAGCTCTCTCTCTCTCTTGGTTAGCAACTTCGGCCACCATCTCCAACCACCTAGCACCACCCTGTCATCACCAGTAGCTCCCCCTACACGCCAGCAGCCCAACCGTGGTTTTAGGCAAAGGCAACAGCTGTTGCAACAACACAGACCAGACAGCTTCCGACGCCTTCGCCGCCCACCATAGACCATCATTTCTTACACCACCACGATAGAAAGAACCACATCAACTTCTCTACCCAACGGTATTAACAGTTACGTCGTTCGTCATATTCCAAAAACACTTTATTTTACTGTTCATCATCATCTGTTATGTTACGAGTGAGTGAATTAATTCACTCCCCCATCTCGTCCCACTGTTCTGCATGTAGAATAGTGGGCTGGGCTGGGTCGGGGACAAGGCCCAGCCTGACCATTGAAATGGGGGGCCATTTGGCCCACCAGGGGCTGGCAGTCTAGCCCCAAATAATGGGCCTCTTGGCTCGTCAAGGTTGGATAGCCAGCCCACCAATAAAAATACAAAAAAACCATACAAAATACAAAATTTGCATAAAAAATATTTTTTTTTTTAAAATATAAAATATGTTGTTTTCGTGCAAGCTAATATATTTTGAACATTCTCTTAAGAAAATATATTATTTTAGAGATTAAAGAAAAATTGTTTTAGCATGGATTTCGTAAACAAAAAAAAATCATTTTCTTGCATTTTTGGATTTTACAACATGTTTGTAAAATCCAAAGGGTATTGGCCAATATTCCAAAAATATCAAATCTTATTTTTGGGGATTCATATTATTCACTATTAATATTTGGGTAAAGAAATCCTAAAGGAGTTAATATCCAAAATATTGACATGGATAATTTGTTATTATTCACTGTTGATATTTGGGTAAAGAAATCCTAAATGAGTTAATATCCAAAATATTAGCGGGGATAATTTGTTGTTATTCACCGTAAATATTTGGATAAAAAAACCTTAAAGTGGTAAATATCCAAAATATTTTTACGGGAATAATACATCATCATCATTTAACTAGCATATGTTTGAAAGATCAATACCATAGCAATCATAAAGCAAACCAAAACACCAAGCAACGTACCTTAGGTATGGCGTACTAGGGTGCTAAAACCTTCCCTTTATGCAACCAGTCTCTTGCCTTAGAATCTCTGAAAGACCAATTTAGGTTTCCTAGTAACCATAATACTAGGTGACGACTCCTTTTTTCACAAAAAATAAATATAAAACCCTAGCATGAATTCCCCGCTCATAGGAGAGTCATCATGACATCGTGCTCTCGCAGAGGGTGCGACAGAAATTATAAGGAAGAAAAGGTAGCTAGGGCTTATGATTTAGCTGCCTTGAAGTATTTGGGTCCAACAACGCATATTAATTTCCCTGTAAATCTGTTGGTCATCCTAAGTTGATGTGTACAAAAAGTAGAGGGTAAAAAAGTTACACCATTTGATTTGCATTTATGTAATATCTTAATCTTTTTCTTTCTTCATTTTTAAATATTAGCTGGGCACTTACGAAAAAAGAGCTTGAAGAGATGTAGCAGATGACCAGACAAGAATTTGTAGCCAATTTGAGAAGGTAGTTGCCATTTTATAATATTTGATTAACAGAAAGGGAGACGAGAGGAGAGGGGAGGGGAGAAAGATTGATTGCTTAGTTCAAATTTTGACGGGAAAAGTGGTGGGTTTTCAAGAGGAGCTTTTTTGCGTACAGAGGAGTGACAAGGCAAGCGACTTCAATGATAAAGCTTTTCCCATTATTTACTGTACTAGCAGGCTTCTTTTTTTCTTCCTTTTTTTCCTCAATTATCTTAGGCAATAATTGGCACAAATGGTTAACCATGTGCATATATAATTGTCTGTTTATGTGTCTACACTTAAGAGATTCCACTCCGATGACTCTCGAGGATCATAACTCTTGTGCGTCATCAACATCTCCTCAGCCCCTGCTTGCCATAGCAAGCTGCGAGGCCTCCAATGAATTGCCATGGTGTGGATCGGAGTGCAAATACAGGGGAACGTCGACGGCTACAAAGTGTTAGCAATAGTAGCAATTATTCAGCATTGGTGGCTTCAAGTAGCAGGAACTACTACAATGCTGCTAGTCCGAAATGCTCGTTTGGTTTAACCAGTGATTTTGACCTTGGAGGCAGAAGCTACTCTTAGGGTTGCTTCCCATTGCAGGGTGCACAGTATAAAGATTGTGTTAATGGAAATGATCAGAATACTGGTAGCTTTGATTTGGTACATCAAATCCCTAAAATGGCATGACTAAAAAACAGTAAATCAAGATTTGAGAACTCTATACAGGGAAGTTATTTTCAGAAGAAAAATAGCTATACAGGGACGTAGATGGTTAGCATGTTGCAACCTGAAATTAGAGGCGTTAATGGCTTGAACATGCATGGATGCCGTTTATATATGGTGTGTGTTTATCTTCTATCTTAGATTCTTCAACAACTTTGTACTAAAAGCAATTGGAAGATGACAGGGTTCTTTGTTCAAAAAGGAGGATTTAAAATTTCGAACCTGTGTGTGCATTATCATTATCGAACCGCTTAAAAAAAGCTTTCTTTCCATTGTTTTGTCGATACTAAAATAACAGAGAGGACAAGTCAGCGAATAGGGTGGCAGGTGTTAGTGGGACTGAAAATTCTTGATAAAGGAAACTTCAATTTATACTGATAAAGCAAGGCAAACGAATGCAATTGTAGAAAGGACAAGAACTTTAAAGAAGTACACAGTAAGAACTAAAAACCTGGCTTCTCCCCGCTGTAAGACTGAAGACCACACCAATCACTTTGCATGCATTTACACAGACCACCTGAGACAAGGAACAATTTCACATCCATCCCATCAGAACCAGGCCCTACAAACACAAGCTGCAATGTCTCCGGCAGCCAAGTCTATGTCAATTCACATGAAAATTGTATATGCAAAAAACACACACTCAAGTAGTGAATAACAAGCATGCTTATTTATTATTTAGTGCAATTAATATTAGATTAGTAATACAAGTTTTTTGGGACATGATTATTTTGTTTTCTCCCTTCTCCCCGGCCCCTCAACATTGTATACAGCTAGGGCTTCTGAAACCCTTCTCATATCTGGTGTAGCCCTACCTGCTAACCTTTCTCGTCCACATCAAAATCTAACTTTTGGCTGCATATAATTATTCGTGATGATACCTCACAATATACTGTACCAAGGATGTTTGTTGGGCAAATTTAAAGAGATGCCAGTCTGTTCTACTTCCCACGATATTTTCAGCTGCTGCAGCTTTTGCTCTCAAGAAGGATGTGGTATATTAGACAAATTGGTATTAGAATTTAACAGGAAAACGGTTGCGCCACTCTTGACAAATTGATCATGCGCAGGGCCACTCTGGTCTACGAGCCATTCCTGAGGTCATAACCATGCATTAACGGGCTCTTGTTTATTGATATGGCGCCCTATATATGGTTTATCATCTATCACTTGGATCGTATCTAGAAAGGTTTTAGAGACAAATTGTATCGAGCAAAGTACCAGAAGGGATTCCTCAGAAACTCAAACAAGGAACAATGCATGGCATAGTTTCATCACCAAAGCTGGTCCTGAGAAAGATGGAGATATATAGAGTAAATAAGGTTTATGTCAGCTGAAATTTAAGTGTAATCAAGCAGGTGGCCTTATTTTTTTCTTGTAATTCTATTACCCACATCAAGAATGATGTAGTGGGAAACTTTGCCCTTATTATTAAGCAAAATAGCTTGTTGGAAAAGACGAGAAAGAAGGCGATGCCACAAATCGGACAAGATGACAGAACAAGGCATCACGATGCGTCTCTAATCATGTTGCATGAACAAATAAAAAACAATTTAATGTTCGATAACGGTCCACAATTTGCTTATAAAAATTTATTTGGACTCCACGATTAGCTAGGAAGTCAAAGACCATATATAAAAATATTTTCTAACAACAAAGGCTCTACCATAAGCTCTAGCTCTAAAGCGGCCAGTCCTAGGCTGTATCTTGAAAATCTTATCTTGATGACCAATAGTGTCAATATAGTCACGGCATAGACGTATAGCATGCTGGAATCACCAATTTCAAATATGTGGCAGCAATTTGGGTTCATATTCATTAGAAACACTAGCTTACATGCCATCCCTGTCAAGTAATTATCTCACTTAAGAGGTTAATCTATTAGGTGAAGTTTTAGAATATAATTTATATTATTTTCTAACACATTTTCTCAAGTGAAAGTTTTTTGAGATTGAAACGTGGATAAAAGTATAAACTACTTTATGCTTGATTTTTATCAAATAAAACAAAAGTGGTGAAATTCAAATTTATAATCATTAAATCAACAATACTCTAATATCATATTAAAGAACTATCTCATCTAAAAATTAATTTTTTTAAATAAAATAATTCTTTAACAATCAAGCTTTAGATCTCTGCTTTGCGACCCTTCAATGAAAATTCGATGATAAAAAGTAAAGAAAATGTTTGCTACCCCTGTAGAAACCAAAAGGGAGTGTGATTTTCTCTTTTTGAGCGAATGATATTGTGACTCACATGCATCTTATGTCTATCACGGTGTCGCATCATGCATGCGTCGCATTTCATAATGTTGTAGCTAGATAGGTCCTTTCTCACTTTTATTATTATTATTATTATGTCTTTACATCACCTTTCCATTGACAACGAATCTATATTTACATCATGAGAACCTAGTGCCAAAACGTTGTAATGGCTATCCATGATTTCTTCATTTCCATTGGCATTATGGCCAAGTTGGCACGTAACGATGAAGATGGAAGATAAAAAACAAAGAGAATCAGTCCAGAAAAGCCCCCTCCCCCGAGGAAAAAAGGGAGCTAGCACACGACATAAACTGTTTCAAATTCATCAGCCAGTCGGTAACTGTTGCACCTACGATCTGAAGTACAAATACTGACAGATATTTCTGTCGGTAAATTTGAATAACCAGGTACTGCCAGTGCTTAAGCCTCGTCCATCTCAAGGAATCGGCTCATCCATTCCAAGTTCGAAGGATCTTCATCGGAGAAATCGAAGAAATCGTCTATATTAAAATTTACATTTGAGCCTTCTTCACTTCCATTACGCGGGTTATTATCTTCTTTCAACTCCGAATTGAACTCTGTCGTCTTTTTTTCAACTTTCTGGCCTTCTCTATTCGAATCCTCAATCTGTTTCCCTTTTTTGTTTATTTTCTTGCTCAAATGAGACTTCCAGTAGTTCTTGATCTCATTATCTGTTCGACCCGGTAATCTTCCAGCAATCAGTGACCACCTAAACAAACGAAACCTCGCAAATATTTATCTTGAACTAAAACTGAGCAGGAAGCTAAACATGAACCAAATAAAGAGAAAAAAAAAATACTATCTCCTCAGAAAAGGTATATATATATATATGTTGAGATAACTTTAATTACCTGTTTCCTAGAAGTTTATGAAGCCTAAGTATGAGGTCCTCTTCCTGGTCAGATATATTGCCTCTCTTGATGTTTGGTCTCAAATAATTCAACCATCTCAGCCTGCAACTCTTACCACACCTATTGAGATCTGCGAAAACACAAAGAAACGTCAAGCTAGTATCAGATCACAGCACTGAGATCATAGTTCAACCGAGGCTGTAAGTTTTTTATTTCTGTAATTTGTAAGTACATGCATTACCTGCTCTGGATGCGATTGTCCTCCATCTTTTTGCGCCATGAATTTCAATAACCTCAGCCAGTTTCCTATCTTCTCCAGCTGTCCATGCTCCCTTTTCCATGGGCTTAGCTGACTCTTTTTTCATAGTTGCCATTGTACGCCGTCGTTTTCTGCGAGTGTGTGTGAGGGAAGAGAGACAGAGGAGAAAAGGGAAAGATGTTCAGTTCTCCAAGTGGAAGAGAAGGCACTCAGCTACCACTTATTTATATTTTGTTCATGCGAGACAACGAGGGGTACGTACAAAATAAACGAAAGGAAATATAGAAGACTCGGCAGGCTACTGATCATGGACTCCATGATTGCTGTAAAGTTTTTTCAAGTGTACTACAGAGTCTGATGGTGAGAAAAATATTTTATATTTCTTAGTGGAAAATGACGTCCTTTCTATTTTTACTATATTACTGCCCCTAGGTTGTAGGTTATATTATTTTTCAAAAGAATTTAAAATCATCGAGGCCGCGTGATGATTGATTTAATGTGTTGATAAGTTAAAAAATAATTTGTAACATATTATAATTTGACTCAAATTAAACATTTAATATAATATTTTTATATATAAATTAACAAAACACTAAAACCCGTCGAGGTTTTACTGTGGAAAACACTGCACACTGTCTCACAATCCACTGTGGATTGTGGCAGTGTGCGCCTCAATTTCTCCTTCACCCGCGCGGCTAAAGAGCTGCTTTCATGGGGCCATTTTCGGTTTTTCCATTTTATTTCCTTTTTTTTAAATAATCCATTCAGGAACAGTGTTTTGACCCTTCTGTCCCTATAATAGGACAAAATCTCGGCCGGAGCTCAGGGCTACTGATGTCATTGCACGCGGATGGACCGGGCTGGACCGACCGGTCTGCCGCAACTCTTGGAATTTTTTAATAATTAATGCAATGGCTAAATACGCATTTAGCCCCTAATAAGACAAATTCACTGGCTTATGTACAGGGGTGGAACGGTAATTGTCCATGGATTTTTTATTTTTTTTCTTTTTACTGTCGGCGCGTGCGTCACACGCGGCCGACAGTATTCCGCCCAACGCCCTATTCAAGTGGCGCGTGCGTGGTGCTGGAGTCGCCGGAGATGAGCTACCGCCGTCTCACTAGATGCGCCGCCTCTTGGTCGTCCTCCCGGTACGGCGCGTTTATCACTCCGACGTCCGTGTAAGCGTCTTCTGCCGGTTACAGCCGCTGCAGGTGTTTCTCTCTCTCCTGCACGTCAAAGTGCAGGAGAGTCCTCCGGTTTGTATGATGTTTCAGTTAGGTCCCTGGTCTTTTAATTTCGTTTATGCTCCTTATTTTGATTATTGAAGTTTTGATTTAGTTCAATTGGATCCTTGGATTGAAATGAAGTTAATGTTTAAATTTCAATTGGATCCTCCTTCTTTTAATTTCTTGATTGGGTTGAAATAACTCAATCAATTCGGTACAAGAGTTTCAATTTTTACAAATTCATCCTTTGATTGAAATTGATAATAAATGTGATTTTCATTTCGGTCCTTATACTTTTAATTTTCGATTTTAATCCTTAGTATTTTCTTTTCTTTTTGGATCTTATACTTTTAATTTTTTGATTTTTATCCCTTGAGTTCTTTTTATGATTTAAATTTTCTTAAAGTTTTTATGGTTTTTCTTCCTTTCATTTATGTTATTTTTTTCATAATTGAAACAATAATAATAATAATAATAATAGTAGTAATAATAATAATTAGGATAATAATAATAATAATAATAATAATAATAATAATAATAATAATAATAATAATAATAATAATTTAATTGTTTTTCTTGATTATTCTTTTGTTAATGTTTTTGGGGTTTTTTTTTGCCTAAAACAATTTTATAGTTTTTATTGTGTTGACAGTGACAACAATAATAATTTTAAGTTTTTATTGTAATTTTTTTTTTTCAATTTTTTTTTCCTTTCATTCATTTATTTCATGATAATAATAATAATAATAATAATAATAATAATAATAATAATAATAATAATAATATTTTTATTGTTTTTCTTACTTGCTATTTTGTTCATGCTTTGTGTTTTTTCTTCTCGGTATAATTATATATTTTTTATTGTTTTTTCAGTGATAGCAGCAATTGTTTTTTTTATTATTATTATTCTTTTGTTTGATCTTTTGTTGAAGTTTTTTGAATTTCTTTTCCTTCCATTTTTTCCCTTTCATTATTAACACGAAAATAAAATAAATAAATTATAATAGTAGTAATAATAATAATAATAATAATAATAATAATAATAATAATAATAATAATAATAATAATAATAATAATAATAATTTTTTTTTCTTGCTTACTCTTTGATTAATGTTTTTGAAGGTTTTTTTCCTTGGAATAATTTGATGATTTTTATTGTTTTGGCTGTGATAGCAACGATAGTTTTTGTTTTTTTTAAATTCTTTTGTTTAATCTTTTGTTTAACTTTTTATTTTCTTCCATTTTCTCTCTTTCATTATTAACACAAAAATAAAATAAAGAAATGGTAATAATAATAATAATAATAACAATATCAATATCAATAATAATTATTTTTTAATTGTTTTATTGACTTGCTATTTTGTTCATACTTTTTATTCTTTTCCCTCAGTATAATTTGATAATTTTAATTATTTTCATACTAACGGCAATAATAATTTTAGATGTAAAGACTCCGATTTTGCTATTGTTATAATATTTTCAATTAATATTGCTTCCTTTTCCCCTTTAGTTCTTTTGTTATTATTTTTATTTTCTCTTTCTATTAAATGATTTTTATGATTTGACTATCTGCACAATTATAATTTCAGTAATTATGTTTTTTTTCTTAGAAAAATATTTTGCTCTTTTTTCTAATGTTAGTTCGCACTCTTTTGTGATCGTTTATGGCACAGTACCTATATTCTCAAAGATTTAATCTATGCTTGCGTAACAAACTCTACTCAAAATTTTATACATTTTATCTCCTAATCTATAACTTCTATTTACTTATATAATATAAATTTATCGTTGTTGATTGAATTATGTTAAATTATATACACAAGAATGCCCGCGGCAACGCGCGGGCGCAATTAGCTAGTACTGAATAAACAACGTGTGAATTAATTGAGATGATCAACTCATGTCAATTTATATATTGGTTCATAAGACTTTAATAACATCTACATAAAGCAAAACAAAATAAATAATAAAATCACTTTACTTTTAATAACTTAACGTTGAATGATAAAATTTAAAAAATAACTAAAAAATAGAAAACCTCAAATAAATTTAAGTTAATTTGTCAAACATGAAACTTGAGTCACGATACTGATATAATCCAATTGAAAACAAATTAAAAAAAACAGATTAAGTCAACCTGAATTAACTGATAAACTTGTGATCCAAATCTTAAATTGAAACAACTTCGTAGAAAATAAAAAACAAAATTTAATTCTCAATTAAATTAATATTAAAAATAAAAATAAAAAATAAAAACAATTCAAACAAACCAATTTAACTCGTGATTAAATATTAAAATTTGAAAACCTCATAAACATAAATATATATAAAAAATTACATAGCATAATTTCCAATGCTTATAATACGAAAAAGATAAAATTAAAACTGAAACAAGAAATAGACTTGAAAAAACATGTTACGTAAGTGAACTGTACGAGAAAACTACGTGCAATAAAATCTCCTTTGTCTTTTTTGTTTTTTCAAGTTTAATTTAATTTTAATATTGGGAGATTCAGCAAAAGTTGAGATGAAAGGAGACAGTAACAGGTAGGGGCAAGAAGGTCCAAAGATCCGATGGCTGTAACAAAAGTCATCGTCTACATCTTCTGTCAGGGGAGGTTGTCATGTAGTGACTGAAGATGATAAATTTTAATCGACAACAGTTTCTTTTTGCATATGCATGCAATTTGAGTAGTCGCGTGTGTTTGTGTTAGATTTATTTAAGCATATCCAAGCAGTAGTAATTTTACACGCATTTCCTATCCTCGGACGAGCCGTCTGCAATTCTGTAAGGCCAAGCAACAAGCTAACTCGCTGAAGAAAAATATAAATTATATTATACAATATTATTTAACATAGATGATATAATCATTGTTTAAATTTTTAAGTAAGATATTTTTTTAATATGGTATTAGAATCTTGTTTATTTAATGGTCATAAGTCAAATCTCACCACTCATTCTATTTTATAAAAATCAAGCAAAAGGTAACGTGAGTCTATGTAAATTTAAATTTAAAGAATTTTCACTTGAGAGGATATATAAAAGAATAATATAAATCATATTATGGGGTCTCATCTAATAGATTACGTTTTTAGGTGTGTTAAAGAATAATATAAATCATATTCTCGGGTCTTACCTAACAGCTTAAGCTTTTAGGTGAGATGATTCCTTAACATAATATCAGATCCTTGTTGACCTGTGATAAGAGTTTGAATCTCATCACTAATTCTATTTGATGAAAAATCAAGCATAAAATAATATACGTCTGTGTAAATTTCAAGCCCAAAAAGCGTTCACTTGAAGGGGTGTGTTAAAAAATAATATAAATTATATTCTAGAATCTTACCTAACAGCTTAAGTTTTTAGATGAAATAATTTCTTGATAATGTTAGATGGTTTCTTAGCAAATATCAGGGCAAATTTACCTAACAGAATAAATTATATTCTAGAGTTTTACCTGATATCAATCTCATTTTATCATATCAAGCAGCATGGACAGATTGTTTTCACTGACATCTGCACGTCGTATAATATATCCACGAGCTCCCTTCTGCTAAACTCA
>CM055426.1:12021489-12086568 GCA_029228465.1 Salix viminalis
TATTTAGAGTAATAAAATTACATTGTGTTTGAAAAGCCACTACTTGTTTTCATAAGAAAAAAAACGCTACTCTATGAAAAACATACATAACTACCTGAAAATAAGTAGTAGTAATAATGATAAAGAAACATAATTAGCAATAAAGAAAGAGACTTAAAAATGGTACTAAATTAACATTTTTGTCTATATACATAGAACAACAACATTAAATACACATTGAAGATGTATTAATGAACAAAGTAATTGCTATCGTGCGTTTGAAAGCCTTTTACTTATAAATTAGCTAGTATGTGGGATCCTTGAATTCAATTAAAGCATCAACAATCATAGTCTCTTCCTAGATTGAGTTTTAAGCAAGATGGCGATTTCTCAAAATAAAATCTTCTTGGTTCTATTGTGTTTGATCGGTGTATTTGCGGGTACTCCAGCACTTGCAGGAAGCAATACTGCACCATCGGGAGAGCCTTTTCCCAAGCCTAGCCAAGGCATGGAAGGTTGCGCTGCGAAGTTGACCGTCCCATGTGGACTAGAGGTTTTTCGTAGTTTTAGTGGCAACAATAACAACCCATCAGACGATTGTTGCAAGAAGCTCGTAGCAACAGGAATAGATTGTCATAATGCATTTACAGAGATTCTCATATCAAAAGAGCCCCAGGAAAACCCATCCAAGATTTCTCTAAGGAGCATGGATATTTGGAATCGTTGCGTCGCCGTTGCATCTAAAGCATAAGCAAAACGCTTTTCCTTGACAGCCTAATAAATAATGTAATTGTGTTCCTTAAAATTTGTATCATGGTATTTTAATAATAGACACTGCCCAAAGTTCTCGCTCTCAATACTATTGAATTTTTAATATTTTTTTGTTTAAAATCCTGTTTCTTGAGAGTTACAACAGATAATGTTTGTCTAGTAAATAGATGCCAGAGATGTATTAGAAACCTTCATTCCTTGGCTCGAACAAGTTTTATGATGATTATCAAAGGTCCAAACAATTATATTGATGCAAAATCATCGTTCGTAGTGGAATAAAAAATCATCGCTCTAGTGGAACTCGTTTTCCAATGCATTCTAAGAGTTCACAACACTAATAATAATAATAATCACAATAATTAAAATAGAAGCTAGGGGTGGTGGGTACTTGATAAAACCCTCATACTGTAAAAAAACGACCTCAACAAAAATTTCAATCTGACTAGAAAGAGAATTACATTTACTTGACATTGGAAATGTCAGTGAAAGTGGGTCTAAATATTTTTTATTTAAAAATACACTAACATAGTAGTACACGTATTTTTTAAAATTTATTTTCGATACCAAAGCAATTCACAAATACTAAAATACTTATTTTAAAATAAAACACCAAAGCCAATGGTTGTACCTAAATTTTAAAGCTAGACTTGAGAAACTCCAAGTAGCAAATTAAGAAGGCAGTCAGTATCAACAAACTCTTTCTTCTTTGTAACCATATGGTCAAACTTTTTTCATCAAGTTAAACCATAGAATACAATGTTTTCTTTTCTTTCCCTTTCTTAAAATTAAATTATTTCCACAGCGTGGCAAGCCTTGGTTTTCAGAATAAAAAAATACGTAATGAATTGTTAATTTGATGTGAATCCATTAAAATAAAAATATTGCTCTACTCGATATCTTTTTCATTGAAGGAGCAACACAAATCTATTAGAGAAAAAGTATGACCAAAAACCTCTAAATGTTCTCTCGAAGCCAAATACAAATTTTGAAGATTTCAAATAAAGTTTTCATATTCTCTTAGTAGAAAACAATTACATTTAAACAATAATTTCCTATTTAGAGTAATAAAATTACATTGTGTTTGAAAAGCCACTACTTGTTTTCATAAGAAAAAAACGTTACTCTATGAAAAACATACATAACTACCTGAAAATAAGTAGTAGTAATAATGATAAAGAAACATAATTAGCAATAAAGAAAGAGACTTAAAAATGGTACTAAATTAACATTTTTGTCTATATACATAGAACAACAACATTAAATACACATTGAAGATGTATTAATGAACAAAGTAATTGCTATCGTGCGTTTGAAAGCCTTTTACTTATAAATTAGCTAGTATGTGGGATCCTTGAATTCAATTAAAGCATCAACAATCATAGTCTCTTCCTAGATTGAGTTTTAAGCAAGATGGCGATTTCTCAAAATAAAATCTTCTTGGTTCTATTGTGTTTGATCGGTGTATTTTATGGGTACTCCCAAAGCACTTGCAGGAAGCAATACTCGCACCATCGGGAGAGCCTTTTCCCAAGCCTAGCCAAGGCATGGAAGGTTGCGCTATGAAGTTGACCGTCCCATGTGGACTAGAGGTTTTTTCAGTAGTTTTAGTGGCAACAATAACAACCCATCGGACGATTGTTGCAAGAAGCTCGTAGCAACAGGAATAGATTGTCATAATGCATTTACAGAGATTCTCATATCAAAAGAGCCCCAGAAAACCCATCCAAGATTTCTCTAAGGAGCATGGATATTTGGAATCGCTATGCGTCGCCGTTGCATCTAAAGCATAAGCAAAACGCTTTTCCTTGACAGACCTAATAAATAATGTAATTGTGTTCCTTAAAATTTGTATCATGGTATTTTAATAATAGACACCTGCCCAAAGTTCTCGCTCTCAATACTATTGAATTTTTAATATTTTTTTTGTTTAAAAATCCTGTTTCTTGAGAGTTACAACAGATAATGTTTGTCTAGTAAATAGATGCCGAGATGTATTAGAAACCTTCATTCCTTGGCTCGAACAAGTTTTATGATGATTATCAAAGGTCCAAACAATTATATTGATGCAAAATCATCGCTCAGTAGTGGAATAAAAAAATCATCGCTCTAGTGGAACTCGTTTTCCAATGCATTCTAAGAGTTCACAACACTAATAATAATAATAATCACAATAATTAAAATAGAAGCTAGGGGTGGTGGGTACTTGATAAAACCCTCATACTGTAAAAAAACGACCTCAACAAAAATTTCAATCTGACTAGAAAGAGAATTACATTTACTTGACATTGGAAATGTCAGTGAAAGTGGGTCTAAATATTTTTTATTTAAAAATACACTAACATAGTAGTACACGTATTTTTTAAAATTTATTTTCGATACCAAAGCAATTCACAAATACTAAAATACTTATTTTAAAATAAAACACCAAAGCCAATGGTTGTACCTAAATTTTAAAGCTAGACTTGAGAAACTCCAAGTAGCAAATTAAGAAGGCAGCCAGTATCAACAAACTCTTTCTTCTTTGTAACCATATGGTCAAACTTTTTCATCAAGTTAAACCATAGAATACAATGTTTTCTTTTCTTTCCCTTTCTTAAAATTAAATTATTTCCACAGCGTGGCAAGCCTTGGTTTTCAGAATAAAAAAATACGTAATGAATTGTTAATTTGATGTGAATCCATTAAAATAAAAAATATTGCTCTACTCGATATCTTTTTCATTGAAGGAGCAACACAAATCTATTAGAGAAAAAAGTATGACCAAAAAACCTCTAAATGTTCTCTCAAGCCAAATACAAATTTTGAAGATTTCAAATAAAGTTTTCATATTCTCTTAGTAGAAAACAATTACATTTAAACAATAATTTCCTATTTAGAGTAATAAAATTACATTGTGTTTGAAAAGCCACTACTTGTTTTCATAAGAAAAAAACGTTACTCTATGAAAAACATACATAACTACCCTGAAAATAAGTAGTAGTAATAATGATAAAGAAACATAATTAGCAATAAAGAAAGAGACTTAAAAATGGTACTAAATTAACATTTTTGTCTATATACATAGAACAACAACATTAAATACACATTGAAGATGTATTAATGAACAAAGTAATTGCTATCGTGCGTTTGAAAGCCTTTTACTTATAAATTAGCTAGTATGTGGGATCCTTGAATTCAATTAAAGCATCAACAATCATAGTCTCTTCCTAGATTGAGTTTTAAGCAAGATGGCGATTTCTCAAAAATAAAATCTTCTTGGTTCTATTGTGTTTGATCGGTGTATTTTATGGGTACTCCAAAGCACTTGCAGGAAGCAATACTGCACCATCGGGAGAGCCTTTTCCCAAGCCTAGCCAAGGCATGGAAGGTTGCGCTATGAGTTGACCGTCCCATGTGGACTAGAGGTTTTTTCAGTAGTTTTAGTGGCAACAATAACAACCCATCGGACGATTGTTGCAAGAAGCTCGTAGCAACAGGAATAGATTGTCATAATGCATTTACAGAGATTCTCATATCAAAAGAGCCCCAGGAAAACCCATCCAAGATTTCTAAGGAGCATGGATATTTGGAATCGTTATGTCGCCGTTGCATCTAAAGCATAAGCAAAACGCTTTTCCTTGACAGACCTAATAAATAATGTAATTGTGTTCCTTAAAATTTGTATCATGGTATTTTAATAATAGACACCTGCCCAAAGTTCTCGCTCTCAATACTATTGAATTTTTTAATATTTTTTTTGTTTAAAAATCCTGTTTCTTGAGAGTTACAACAGATAATGTTTGTCTAGTAAATAGATGCCGAGATGTATTAGAAACCTTCATTCCTTGGCTCGAACAAGTTTTATGATGATTATCAAAGGTCCAAACAATTATATTGATGCAAAATCATCGCTCAGTAGTGGAATAAAAAAATCATCGCTCTAGTGGAACTCGTTTTCCAATGCATTCTAAGAGTTCACAACACTAATAATAATAATAATCACAATAATTAAAATAGAAGCTAGGGGTGGTGGGTACTTGATAAAACCCTCATACTCGTAAAAAAAAACGACCTCAACAAAAAATTTCAATCTGACTAGAAAGAGAATTACATTTACTTGACATTGGAAATGTCGATGAAAGTGGGTCTAAATATTTTTTATTTAAAAATACACTAACATAGTAGTACACGTATTTTTTAAAATTTATTTTCGATACCAAAGCAATTCACAAATACTAAAATACTTATTTTAAAATAAAACACCAAAGCCAATGGTTGTACCTAAATTTTAAAGCTAGACTTGAGAAACTCCAGTAGCAAATTAAGAAGGCAGGCCGTATCAACAAACTCTTTCTTCTTTGTAACCATATGGTCAAACTTTTTCATCAAGTTAAACCATAGAATACAATGTTTTCTTTTCTTTCCCTTTCTTAAAATTAAATTATTTCCACAGCGTGGCAAGCCTTGGTTTTCAGAATAAAAAAATACGTAATGAATTGTTAATTTGATGTGAATCCATTAAAATAAAAATATTGCTCTACTCGATATCTTTTTCATTGAAGGAGCAACACAAATCTATTAGAGAAAAAGTATGACCAAAAACCTCTAAATGTTCTCTCGAAGCCAAATACAAATTTTGAAGATTTCAAATAAAGTTTTCATATTCTCTTAGTAGAAAACAATTACATTTAAACAATAATTTCCTATTTAGAGTAATAAAATTACATTGTGTTTGAAAAGCCACTACTTGTTTTCATAAGAAAAAAACGTTACTCTATGAAAAACATACATAACTACCTGAAAATAAGTAGTAGTAATAATGATAAAGAAACATAATTAGCAATAAAGAAAGAGACTTAAAAATGGTACTAAATTAACATTTTTGTCTATATACATAGAACAACAACATTAAATACACATTGAAGATGTATTAATGAACAAAGTAATTGCTATCGTGCGTTTGAAAGCCTTTTACTTATAAATTAGCTAGTATGTGGGATCCTTGAATTCAATTAAAGCATCAACAATCATAGTCTCTTCCTAGATTGAGTTTTAAGCAAGATGGCGATTTCTCAAAAATAAAATCTTCTTGGTTCTATTGTGTTTGATCGGTGTATTTATGGGTACTCCAAAGACTTGCAGTGAAGCAATACTGCACCATCGGGAGAGCCTTTTCCCAAGCCTAGCCAAGGCATGGAAGGTTGCGCTATGAGTTGACCGTCCCATGTGGACTAGAGGTTTTTCAGTAGTTTTAGTGGCAACAATAACAACCCATCGGACGATTGTTGCAAGAAGCTCAGTAGCAACAGGAATAGATTGTCATAATGCATTTACAGAGATTCTCATATCAAAAGAGCCCCCAGGAAAACCCATCCAAGATTTCTCAAAGGAGCATGGATATTTGGAATCGCTATGTCGCCGTTGCATCTAAAGCATAAGCAAAAACGCTTTTCCTTGACAGACCTAATAAATAATGTAATTGTGTTCCTTAAAATTTGTATCATGGTATTTTAATAATAGACACCTGCCCAAAGTTCTCGCTCTCAATACTATTGAATTTTTTAATATTTTTTTTGTTTAAAATCCTGTTTCTTGAGAGTTACAACAGATAATGTTTGTCTAGTAAATAGATGCCGAGATGTATTAGAAACCTTCATTCCTTGGCTCGAACAAGTTTTATGATGATTATCAAAGGTCCAAACAATTATATTGATGCAAAATCATCGCTCAGTAGTGGAATAAAAAATCATCGTTCTAGTGGAACTCGTTTTCCAATGCATTCTAAGAGTTCACAACACTAATAATAATAATAATCACAATAATTAAAATAGAAGCTAGGGGTGGTGGGTACTTGATAAAACCCTCATACTGTAAAAAAACGACCTCAACAAAAAATTTCAATCTGACTAGAAAGAGAATTACATTTACTTGACATTGGAAATGTCAGTGAAAGTGGGTCTAAATATTTTTTATTTAAAAATACACTAACATAGTAGTACACGTATTTTTTAAAATTTATTTTCGATACCAAAGCAATTCACAAATACTAAAATACTTATTTTAAAATAAAACACCAAAGCCAATGGTTGTACCTAAATTTTAAAGCTAGACTTGAGAAACTCCAAGTAGCAAATTAAGAAGGCAGTCAGTATCAACAAACTCTTTCTTCTTTGTAACCATATGGTCAAACTTTTTCATCAAGTTAAACCATAGAATACAATGTTTTCTTTTCTTTCCCTTTCTTAAAATTAAATTATTTCCACAACAGTGGCAAGCCTTGGTTTTCGAATAAAAAAAATACGTAATGAATTGTTAATTTGATGTGAATCCATTAAAATAAAAAATATTGCTCTACTCGATATCTTTTTCATTGAAGGAGCAACACAAATCTATTAGAGAAAAAAGTATGACCAAAAAACCTCTAAATGTTCTCTCAAGCCAAATACAAATTTTGAAGATTTCAAATAAAGTTTTCATATTCTCTTAGTAGAAAACAATTACATTTAAACAATAATTTCCTATTTAGAGTAATAAAATTACATTGTGTTTGAAAAGCCACTACTTGTTTTCATAAGAAAAAAACGTTACTCTATGAAAAACATACATAACTACCTGAAAATAAGTAGTAGTAATAATGATAAAGAAACATAATTAGCAATAAAGAAAGAGACTTAAAAATGGTACTAAATTAACATTTTTGTCTATATACATAGAACAACAACATTAAATACACATTGAAGATGTATTAATGAACAAAGTAATTGCTATCGTGCGTTTGAAAGCCTTTTACTTATAAATTAGCTAGTATGTGGGATCCTTGAATTCAATTAAAGCATCAACAATCATAGTCTCTTCCTAGATTGAGTTTTAAGCAAGATGGCGATTTCTCAAAATAAAATCTTCTTGGTTCTATTGTGTTTGATCGGTGTATTTATGGGTACTCCAAAGACTTGCAGGAAGCAATACTGCACCATCGGGAGAGCCTTTTCCCAAGCCTAGCCAAGGCATGGAAGGTTGCGCTGCGAAGTTGACCGTCCCATGTGGACTAGAGGTTTTTCGTAGTTTTAGTGGCAACAATAACAACCCATCAGACGATTGTTGCAAGAAGCTCGTAGCAACAGGAATAGATTGTCATAATGCATTTACAGAGATTCTCATATCAAAAGAGCCCCCAGAAAACCCATCCAAGATTTCTCAAAGGAGCATGGATATTTGGAATCGTTGCGTCGCCGTTGCATCTAAAGCATAAGCAAAACGCTTTTCCTTGACAGCCTAATAAATAATGTAATTGTGTTCCTTAAAATTTGTATCATGGTATTTTAATAATAGACACTGCCCAAAGTTCTCGCTCTCAATACTATTGAATTTTTAATATTTTTTTGTTTAAAATCCTGTTTCTTGAGAGTTACAACAGATAATGTTTGTCTAGTAAATAGATGCCAGAGATGTATTAGAAACCTTCATTCCTTGGCTCGAACAAGTTTTATGATGATTATCAAAGGTCCAAACAATTATATTGATGCAAAATCATCGTTCGTAGTGGAATAAAAAATCATCGCTCTAGTGGAACTCGTTTTCCAATGCATTCTAAGAGTTCACAACACTAATAATAATAATAATCACAATAATTAAAATAGAAGCTAGGGGTGGTGGGTACTTGATAAAACCCTCATACTGTAAAAAAACGACCTCAACAAAAATTTCAATCTGACTAGAAAGAGAATTACATTTACTTGACATTGGAAATGTCAGTGAAAGTGGGTCTAAATATTTTTTATTTAAAAATACACTAACATAGTAGTACACGTATTTTTTAAAATTTATTTTCGATACCAAAGCAATTCACAAATACTAAAATACTTATTTTAAAATAAAACACCAAAGCCAATGGTTGTACCTAAATTTTAAAGCTAGACTTGAGAAACTCCAGTAGCAAATTAAGAAGGCAGGCCGTATCAACAAACTCTTTCTTCTTTGTAACCATATGGTCAAACTTTTTCATCAAGTTAAACCATAGAATACAATGTTTTCTTTTCTTTCCCTTTCTTAAAATTAAATTATTTCCACAGCGTGGCAAGCCTTGGTTTTCAGAATAAAAAAATACGTAATGAATTGTTAATTTGATGTGAATCCATTAAAATAAAAATATTGCTCTACTCGATATCTTTTTCATTGAAGGAGCAACACAAATCTATTAGAGAAAAAGTATGACCAAAAACCTCTAAATGTTCTCTCGAAGCCAAATACAAATTTTGAAGATTTCAAATAAAGTTTTCATATTCTCTTAGTAGAAAACAATTACATTTAAACAATAATTTCCTATTTAGAGTAATAAAATTACATTGTGTTTGAAAAGCCACTACTTGTTTTCATAAGAAAAAAACGTTACTCTATGAAAAACATACATAACTACCTGAAAATAAGTAGTAGTAATAATGATAAAGAAACATAATTAGCAATAAAGAAAGAGACTTAAAAATGGTACTAAATTAACATTTTTGTCTATATACATAGAACAACAACATTAAATACACATTGAAGATGTATTAATGAACAAAGTAATTGCTATCGTGCGTTTGAAAGCCTTTTACTTATAAATTAGCTAGTATGTGGGATCCTTGAATTCAATTAAAGCATCAACAATCATAGTCTCTTCCTAGATTGAGTTTTAAGCAAGATGGCGATTTCTCAAAATAAAATCTTCTTGGTTCTATTGTGTTTGATCGGTGTATTTGCGGGTACTCCAGCACTTGCAGGAAGCAATACTGCACCATCGGGAGAGCCTTTTCCCAAGCCTAGCCAAGGCATGGAAGGTTGCGCTGCGAAGTTGACCGTCCCATGTGGACTAGAGGTTTTTCGTAGTTTTAGTGGCAACAATAACAACCCATCAGACGATTGTTGCAAGAAGCTCGTAGCAACAGGAATAGATTGTCATAATGCATTTACAGAGATTCTCATATCAAAAGAGCCCCAGGAAAACCCATCCAAGATTTCTCTAAGGAGCATGGATATTTGGAATCGTTGCGTCGCCGTTGCATCTAAAGCATAAGCAAAACGCTTTTCCTTGACAGCCTAATAAATAATGTAATTGTGTTCCTTAAAATTTGTATCATGGTATTTTAATAATAGACACTCGCCCAAAGTTCTCGCTCTCAATACTATTGAATTTTTTAATATTTTTTTTGTTTAAAATCCTGTTTCTTGAGAGTTACAACAGATAATGTTTGTCTAGTAAATAGATGCCAGAGATGTATTAGAAACCTTCATTCCTTGGCTCGAACAAGTTTTATGATGATTATCAAAGGTCCAAACAATTATATTGATGCAAAATCATCGTTCGTAGTGGAATAAAAAATCATCGCTCTAGTGGAACTCGTTTTCCAATGCATTCTAAGAGTTCACAACACTAATAATAATAATAATCACAATAATTAAAATAGAAGCTAGGGGTGGTGGGTACTTGATAAAACCCTCATACTGTAAAAAAACGACCTCAACAAAAATTTCAATCTGACTAGAAAGAGAATTACATTTACTTGACATTGGAAATGTCAGTGAAAGTGGGTCTAAATATTTTTTATTTAAAAATACACTAACATAGTAGTACACGTATTTTTTAAAATTTATTTTCGATACCAAAGCAATTCACAAATACTAAAATACTTATTTTAAAATAAAACACCAAAGCCAATGGTTGTACCTAAATTTTAAAGCTAGACTTGAGAAACTCCAAGTAGCAAATTAAGAAGGCAGTCAGTATCAACAAACTCTTTCTTCTTTGTAACCATATGGTCAAACTTTTTCATCAAGTTAAACCATAGAATACAATGTTTTCTTTTCTTTCCCTTTCTTAAAATTAAATTATTTCCACAGCGTGGCAAGCCTTGGTTTTCAGAATAAAAAAATACGTAATGAATTGTTAATTTGATGTGAATCCATTAAAATAAAAAATATTGCTCTACTCGATATCTTTTTCATTGAAGGAGCAACACAAATCTATTAGAGAAAAAAGTATGACCAAAAACCTCTAAATGTTCTCTCGAAGCCAAATACAAATTTTGAAGATTTCAAATAAAGTTTTCATATTCTCTTAGTAGAAAACAATTACATTTAAACAATAATTTCCTATTTAGAGTAATAAAATTACATTGTGTTTGAAAAGCCACTACTTGTTTTCATAAGAAAAAAACGTTACTCTATGAAAAACATACATAACTACCTGAAAATAAGTAGTAGTAATAATGATAAAGAAACATAATTAGCAATAAAGAAAGAGACTTAAAAATGGTACTAAATTAACATTTTTGTCTATATACATAGAACAACAACATTAAATACACATTGAAGATGTATTAATGAACAAAGTAATTGCTATCGTGCGTTTGAAAGCCTTTTACTTATAAATTAGCTAGTATGTGGGATCCTTGAATTCAATTAAAGCATCAACAATCATAGTCTCTTCCTAGATTGAGTTTTAAGCAAGATGGCGATTTCTCAAAATAAAATCTTCTTGGTTCTATTGTGTTTGATCGGTGTATTTGCGGGTACTCCAGCACTTGCAGGAAGCAATACTGCACCATCGGGAGAGCCTTTTCCCAAGCCTAGCCAAGGCATGGAAGGTTGCGCTGCGAAGTTGACCGTCCCATGTGGACTAGAGGTTTTTCGTAGTTTTAGTGGCAACAATAACAACCCATCAGACGATTGTTGCAAGAAGCTCGTAGCAACAGGAATAGATTGTCATAATGCATTTACAGAGATTCTCATATCAAAAGAGCCCCCAGAAAACCCATCCAAGATTTCTCTAAGGAGCATGGATATTTGGAATCGCTATGTCGCCGTTGCATCTAAAGCATAAGCAAAACGCTTTTCCTTGACATGACCTAATAAATAATGTAATTGTGTTCCTTAAAATTTGTATCATGGTATTTTAATAATAGACACTCGCCCAAAGTTCTCGCTCTCAATACTATTGAATTTTTAATATTTTTTTTGTTTAAAAATCCTGTTTCTTGAGAGTTACAACAGATAATGTTTGTCTAGTAAATAGATGCCGAGATGTATTAGAAACCTTCATTCCTTGGCTCGAACAAGTTTTATGATGATTATCAAAGGTCCAAACAATTATATTGATGCAAAATCATCGTTCGTAGTGGAATAAAAAATCATCGCTCTAGTGGAACTCGTTTTCCAATGCATTCTAAGAGTTCACAACACTAATAATAATAATAATCACAATAATTAAAATAGAAGCTAGGGGTGGTGGGTACTTGATAAAACCCTCATACTGTAAAAAAACGACCTCAACAAAAATTTCAATCTGACTAGAAAGAGAATTACATTTACTTGACATTGGAAATGTCGTTGAAAGTGGGTCTAAATATTTTTTTATTTAAAAAATACACTAACATAGTAGTACACGTATTTTTTTAAAATTTATTTTTCGATACCAAAGCAATTCACAAATACTAAAATACTTATTTTAAAATAAAACACCAAAGCCAATGGTTGTACCTAAATTTTAAAGCTAGACTTGAGAAACTCCAAGTAGCAAATTAAGAAGGCAGCCAGTATCAACAAACTCTTTCTTCTTTGTAACCATATGGTCAAACTTTTTTCATCAAGTTAAACCATAGAATACAATGTTTTCTTTTCTTTCCCTTTCTTAAAATTAAATTATTTCCACAGCAGTAGCAAGCCTTGGTTTTCGAATAAAAAAAAATACATGAATTGTTAATTTGATGTGAATCCATTAAAATAAAAAATATTGCTCTACTCGATATCTTTTTCATTGAAGGAGCAACACAAATCTATTAGAGAAAAAAGTATGACCAAAAACCTCTAAATGTTCTCTCAAGCCAAATACAAATTTTGAAGATTTCAAATAAAGTTTTCATATTCTCTTAGTAGAAAACAATTACATTTAAACAATAATTTCCTATTTAGAGTAATAAAATTACATTGTGTTTGAAAAGCCACTACTTGTTTTCATAAGAAAAAAACGTTACTCTATGAAAAACATACATAACTACCTGAAAATAAGTAGTAGTAATAATGATAAAGAAACATAATTAGCAATAAAGAAAGAGACTTAAAAATGGTACTAAATTAACATTTTTGTCTATATACATAGAACAACAACATTAAATACACATTGAAGATGTATTAATGAACAAAGTAATTGCTATCGTGCGTTTGAAAGCCTTTTACTTATAAATTAGCTAGTATGTGGGATCCTTGAATTCAATTAAAGCATCAACAATCATAGTCTCTTCCTAGATTGAGTTTTAAGCAAGATGGCGATTTCTCAAAATAAAATCTTCTTGGTTCTATTGTGTTTGATCGGTGTATTTGCGGGTACTCCAGCACTTGCAGGAAGCAATACTGCACCATCGGGAGAGCCTTTTCCCAAGCCTAGCCAAGGCATGGAAGGTTGCGCTGCGAAGTTGACCGTCCCATGTGGACTAGAGGTTTTTCGTAGTTTTAGTGGCAACAATAACAACCCATCAGACGATTGTTGCAAGAAGCTCGTAGCAACAGGAATAGATTGTCATAATGCATTTACAGAGATTCTCATATCAAAAGAGCCCCAGGAAAACCCATCCAAGATTTCTCTAAGGAGCATGGATATTTGGAATCGTTGCGTCGCCGTTGCATCTAAAGCATAAGCAAAACGCTTTTCCTTGACAGCCTAATAAATAATGTAATTGTGTTCCTTAAAATTTGTATCATGGTATTTTAATAATAGACACTGCCCAAAGTTCTCGCTCTCAATACTATTGAATTTTTAATATTTTTTTGTTTAAAATCCTGTTTCTTGAGAGTTACAACAGATAATGTTTGTCTAGTAAATAGATGCCAGAGATGTATTAGAAACCTTCATTCCTTGGCTCGAACAAGTTTTATGATGATTATCAAAGGTCCAAACAATTATATTGATGCAAAATCATCGTTCGTAGTGGAATAAAAAATCATCGCTCTAGTGGAACTCGTTTTCCAATGCATTCTAAGAGTTCACAACACTAATAATAATAATAATCACAATAATTAAAATAGAAGCTAGGGGTGGTGGGTACTTGATAAAACCCTCATACTGTAAAAAAACGACCTCAACAAAAATTTCAATCTGACTAGAAAGAGAATTACATTTACTTGACATTGGAAATGTCGATGAAAGTGGGTCTAAATATTTTTTATTTAAAAATACACTAACATAGTAGTACACGTATTTTTTAAAATTTATTTTCGATACCAAAGCAATTCACAAATACTAAAATACTTATTTTAAAATAAAACACCAAAGCCAATGGTTGTACCTAAATTTTAAAGCTAGACTTGAGAAACTCCAAGTAGCAAATTAAGAAGGCAGTCAGTATCAACAAACTCTTTCTTCTTTGTAACCATATGGTCAAACTTTTTTCATCAAGTTAAACCATAGAATACAATGTTTTCTTTTCTTTCCCTTTCTTAAAATTAAATTATTTCCACAACAAGTGGCAAGCCTTGGTTTTCGAATAAAAAAAATACGTAATGAATTGTTAATTTGATGTGAATCCATTAAAATAAAAATATTGCTCTACTCGATATCTTTTTCATTGAAGGAGCAACACAAATCTATTAGAGAAAAAGTATGACCAAAAACCTCTAAATGTTCTCTCGAAGCCAAATACAAATTTTGAAGATTTCAAATAAAGTTTTCATATTCTCTTAGTAGAAAACAATTACATTTAAACAATAATTTCCTATTTAGAGTAATAAAATTACATTGTGTTTGAAAAGCCACTACTTGTTTTCATAAGAAAAAAACGTTACTCTATGAAAAAACATACATAACTACCTGAAAATAAGTAGTAGTAATAATGATAAAGAAACATAATTAGCAATAAAGAAAGAGACTTAAAAATGGTACTAAATTAACATTTTTGTCTATATACATAGAACAACAACATTAAATACACATTGAAGATGTATTAATGAACAAAGTAATTGCTATCGTATGCGTTTGAAAGCCTTTTACTTATAAATTAGCTAGTATGTGGGATCCTTGAATTCAATTAAAGCATCAACAATCATAGTCTCTTCCTAGATTGAGTTTTAAGCAAGATGGCGATTTCTCAAAATAAAATCTTCTTGGTTCTATTGTGTTTGATCGGTGTATTTATGGGTACTCCCAAAGCACTTGCAGGGAAGCAATACTGCACCATCGGGAGAGCCTTTTCCCAAGCCTAGCCAAGGCATGGAAGGTTGCTGCTATGAGTTGACCGTCCCATGTGGACTAGAGGTTTTTCAGTAGTTTTAGTGGCAACAATAACAACCCATCGGACGATTGTTGCAAGAAGCTCAGTAGCAACAGGAATAGATTGTCATAATGCATTTACAGAGATTCTCATATCAAAAGAGCCCCGGGAAAACCCATCCAAGATTTCTCTAAGGAGCATGGATATTTGGAATCGCTATGTCGCCGTTGCATCTAAAGCATAAGCAAAACGCTTTTCCTTGACATGCCTAATAAATAATGTAATTGTGTTCCTTAAAATTTGTATCATGGTATTTTAATAATAGACACTGCCCAAAGTTCTCGCTCTCAATACTATTGAATTTTTAATATTTTTTTGTTTAAAATCCTGTTTCTTGAGAGTTACAACAGATAATGTTTGTCTAGTAAATAGATGCCAGAGATGTATTAGAAACCTTCATTCCTTGGCTCGAACAAGTTTTATGATGATTATCAAAGGTCCAAACAATTATATTATGGGTTCAGTTGAGTGAATAAAATCTTAATTGTCCTAAACTTTAAAAGAGATACATGACCTGACTAGACTCAAAACCTGTTATACAGATCAAAAAACCATGCAATCACGCTAATATTTATACCATGTTTGAGCTTCTTCTTGTTGCTATAAAAAAAACAGAAGGTAAAAAGTCAGGACAATCATGCCTAGAAATATTGTAGAATTAAATTATTGTGTCTTGAACTGTTGAAAATATAACATGGAATTAAGAATCTATTTAACCTAAAAGAACATTGATTTATTTTGATAATTTATCAAATAATTTAAAGATATCGTTGAAAAAAAACACCGGTAGATCAAAGCCCAATTAAATTGGGCTCACAAGTCCATTTCTATTTCAGCCCAAAAACCACGATACAATCCATATATCTCTATCGATAATTTTGAACATTTACAAAAATAAGAGGAAAAGACGAGTGGTGCTCTGATTTTCCTACAGTTCGGAAATGGCCATTTTCTCTCCTTCACCCACATACCCTAAACCACTACCAATTCCAACCCAGAGTTCCTCACCTCTCCCTTTCTCTATCCATTCCCTACGTCTATCACTTCCTCCTTCGCCGCTCTCCACGGGTCCCACCCCTCGGCTCAGCCGTTGCCACGCCGCGTTATCTCCCCAACCGCCGCCCCAGTCCGACCCCCCTCCCGGAAAAGACCCCCAAGGTACCGATTCTGAATCAAACTACATCATCATCATCATCATATATTGGTGTGAATTTTGAGCTTGTTGAATTATTGAATTTAATGCTAAATTATCTGTTTTTAAAACGGAGAATAGGTCATTTTAGCTGTAAATATGCGACTTAGTGTTAGTTAAAATGATTCAAGGATTGTAGCAGCTCGTGGGGTCTGTTTGGCAATGGGATTAATTTTGACTAAACCCTTATTATTTGCTACGCACCGAAAGAACTAGTGTTTCTCAAGCCCTAATATTACTGCCCTAATTTCTCAACTGAAAAGTTCTGAATAAACAATCTTAACTCTATTCTGAAAAATAAGCTACAATTTTTTTTTTAAATCATGTCTCACCTGACCAGGCTAATTAAAACTAAATCAAATTAAAAATAATTAGGAAAGTAAAGAAAAATCCCAGAGGCCTAATTTGGGCATGTTCTTGACCATGGCCAGCCAACTCCATAGGAAACAGAGTTTGTATAACACTGGCAAATTCAGTTTGATCCAAAGCTCGTGTAAAAAAATATTTTTGTTTTCATTAGAAAGGTCACTTGATGTGTCAAGACTTTTTTCTTGGACTTGTCAATACGCATCTCGTGTCAAGCTTCTTCACATGAGAAAAACGCATTCTCGAGCTCACAGTAAAAAATGAACTCTTCCATTCTAGAAAAAAATAGATACTTCAAATATACCATTGTATTTAGTTTAATGATAGCCTCATTCTTTGACTTGGCATCATTTTATGACTTTCATTTGGGAGGAGCTGGTTTATTGACCTCTATCAATCCATGCTCTTCTACAAAATCATCTATTGCTGCCTTTTTGATTTCCTGAGCTTCACCACTATTTTTGTTTTTGCTTTAAAAGCTGAATTTGGCTGTATGGCTCTTCATAAGATCAAGAATTCGTGCTTTATGAGTTTTTAATTTATAGGCATTAATATCTTGCAATGTTTTCCCATTAGAACTGAAATGATTTTCAACTTTAGTCTTCAGATTTTGGTGTCTTTCGTTAGTTGTTTCTTCATCAAGGGTTATCTGGTCACAATTCTTGGCATCTCCCTTTTCCTCCATGACCTATTTTTCTGACATGTAACAAATCTTGTCAATCTTTAAGAGTTTTGACTTCTAACAAACTTTGTTTATCCTTTCTTTTGCGTAAGTTGGTATCAAAGTCCAACAATTCCTGATGTGTTGTGGAATCACTGTGGTTGGAGTTCGCAGAGGGGGATGTGTTCATGTTAGAGAAAGACAGTTTCCTACTAAGGAGGTTATGTCTGAAGAAACGATGTATTGGAAGTTTTCATGATGGAGAACAGTTTATGGCCAATGAGGTTTTGCCTCATTGATAAGGTTGTAAAAACTTCAGGATTTGATTCGGTTGAAGTGTGTGGGCTTGAATGTAGGCTTTTTCTTTGGGTTTAGTTGTTTTTGTAAAAACAATTGAATTTTTCAATGCTTTAGTTAGTAAATATCATAGATGAAAATAATAATATACAGGAAATAGAAATAAAATGAAGATAATTGGGAGTTTGTGGTTGAATGAACTAGTATGAAGTTTTTGAAATAACTTGGATGACTTGAATGTTTACCAAGCGATTCAAAGTACCCTGATCATATTAGTTTACCTTGTAGAGAGTAGTGTAATGATGTTGAAAAAATTAAGTCATTGGCTGTTGTGCTTGTTTTGCCATTAGTGAAAAATGTTGGTGCTTCTTGTGCCATTGATGGAGAGATTGGTGCTTTGTCATGTCATTGATGAAGAGGTTGGTGCTCGTGTTCTACACAGAATTTGTGTGCATCACAAACATTGGTGGGTCGTTTGGAGGTGTGCATGTGTGCATCAGTGGGTGGTGGTAGGGGCCCACTCTAACCTCTCAAAAATCAAAAGATACAATGTGTTTAGGAATGGGTATCGAGTCAAGGCCTAAAAATAATGCAGTCAACCAGTCAGGCCTAAAGGGTATCGTTTTAAGGTGTCTGGCTGTTGGGAGCTGGCCTGAACAGCTAGGGTGTCTAGCCATTCTAGGTTTAGGTTAGGGATTTTTTTTCATGTTTTGCACACCATTAACCGTAAACAATTTGAACTCGAGAATGAGTTCCTTCTAATATAGAGAAATTAATGTAATTTTTTTAAGAAATTTTTTTTTCCTAGTTATTTTTATTCACTTGGGAATATTTTTTTCTATTTAAAGTGAATAATCTTCCTATTTTTTATTTTTCTATTCATATTACTAAGGTTTTCTAGTTTTACTATATATATAAAAAAAAGTAATAGGAGATTTGGATGAATAAAAAAAATAATTTGGGAGTTTTTTCATTGTTAAGGTATTCTTGGTATGCCAGAGTTTGGCTTGTGGGTTTTGATTACCTCCATAGTTTTTTTACAGCCAGCTCGGTAGCCCATATAAGTTAGTTATGTTCAAGCTTTACCATCAAGAGTATTAATGATTAGTAGCGCTCCCGATGCACTATCTGTGAGGTATCCCATCTCATGAGACCATATGTGCCACTTGTTGTTCCCTGGCGCATATTCCTGAAGTTGTGTGGTGGTGATGAGTTTTTGGATGGTGAGGGCACGTTTCATCCTGCTTAATATTCTTGATATCAAGAATTTGTTGGTGATAGCTATATTACTTAATTGTTTAGGTTGGTAAATTCAACCTGTTAATCTATCTCTCTAGAGAAGAAAGTAATAATGTAGTTGATAACTATTTATTCGCTCGGGCTCTTGTGAAATTTATTGCATTGCAGGTATTGCAGCTACTCTCTCTCGGTTGCAGGATCGTGTTCAGATCTTCTTAGCTGTTCTTTTTTGGATGTCTCTGTTCTTCTGGGCTTCTGTATGGGATGGAAAGAATAATGGTAAAGGTAGATTGAACAAGGGATCTCGACCTAAAAGATGATGTAGTAAGCATTTTTCTTGTATATATGTAAGTTTTAGAGGAGTAGTGGTAGATCACACAATGCTATAATTCATCATTTGCTGATGTAGTTGGTTATCATATGATCATATCCTCGTTTCCATTTATATTTGTTACTTGTGCTTGGAAATACAAAAAGCAATTTGAAATGGTGTCTTTTTTTTTACGTTCAGAAATAAATTCAGAGGGGTTTTCTTCTGTTGTGAGAGCTATTTCTGTGGTGCTAAGTGGTGTCTTTTTTTTTTTTTAATGTTCTGGGAGAGTATAAAACACAGGAGCTATCTGTTATTATTGAGCAGTTTGTGATTTAGTAGGTTTTGAGCTTTCCCTGCCTGTCTAAAGCTTACGTTTGGCAGAATAATTCTCACTTTTCATAAAACTTGCAAGATCACTTGTGCATTTGGGCTGTTCATGGGGTGAATATGACCTAAAACTATTTCTAATTATGATTTGCAAATTTTTAATAGGAGATAACAGTATGACTATGTTCTCAATCTATCACTGTAAACTGTAGGGGCTTGAACGGGATAAGATTTTGCTAATGATTTGTTTGTTAGAATTGCAGCAGAACGATCTCCCTTTGACTCGAGGTTGTAGTTAAGGTTTTTCTTCGTGGAAGACGAGGAAACTATGATTAAGAAGAGACAACTGAGATGCTTGGCTTATATTAGTCAATTTTGTAGGGTTCCGAACTAGATAAGAAATTATACAAAAATGGTATAGCTCCAGAATACTTATGGAGTGTTTTGTATTAGGTTGTAACTAGCTGCTTATTTATCCCGTTCTTTGTAGTTGGTTACTATATATGTGTGTGTGTGTGTGTGTATTTGAAAAGGTAATATATATATACATTTCACATGTGTTAATAAATGCAGAAAACAAATATGCTAATAATAACCGACGGTTAAATTAAAAAATAAATAAGAAATAAATATTGATCAAAAAATTTGTGGACTCGATCATAGTTATTAACTGTTTTTTAGAATAAATATTTTAATTAATTAGAAGATAATAAAAAAAAAATATACACTTGTTGAATAAAATCTAAGGTAAAAATATATTATGCAAGGTTGCACAAAATAAACCTCATAATTTAAAATAAATAAATAAATGTTATCATTAAATTGAAAAGTTGAGACATATTTGCATCTCGATATCAGGTTTTTAAATATGAATCATTGACCTGATTACATTTAATAATACTTTTTATAGAACTCTGGGATAATCAGGATTTACTGATAAATCTCATCGCCTCCAACACTTGTGCTCCAAAATCTGGGATAATCTGACAGGTTATTGCAGCCTGCTTCACACTTGTGCTCCTAATTTCAGCTTCCTGAAAGAGGGAACGGTCTAGAATTGACTGATGAACGTAGCTGTAACATATCCATCCATGTATTCTCGATTCATTTTCTGTATTGTTGCAAGAATGTTTCTGACAGTAATTCTTGAATCCACTGGAAAAGAAAAATATCATCACACACTTTTATTTTAATGGATGCACATCAAATTAACATTTCATAACGTATTTTTTTATTTTGAATACTAAGGCTTGCCATGCTGTAGAAATAATTTAATTTTAAAAAGAGGAAAAAAACATTGTATTCTATGGTTTAATTTGATGAAAAAGTTTGATCATATGGTTACAAAGAAGAAAGAATTTGTTGATACGGTCCGCCATCTTAATCTGATGCTGGAGTTTCTCAAGTAAAGGTTTAAAATTTAGGTACAACCATTGACTTTGATGTTTTATTTTAGAAGAAGTATTTTAGTATTTGTGAATTGCTTTGGTATCAAAAATAAAGTTTAAAAAATATGTATACTATTATTTTAATGTATTTTTAAATAAAAAAAATATAAACCCACTTTCACTGATATTTCAAATTTCAAGTAAATGTAATTCTCTTTCTAGACAATTTGACATTTTTATTGAGGTCTTTTCTTAGAGTATGAGGGTTCTATCAAGTACCCACCACCTTAACTTTTATTTTATATATTCTTATTATTATAATAATTATTATTAGTGATGTGAACTCTTAGAATGCATTGGAAAATGAGTTCCACTGAAACGATGATTTTTTATTCCACCATGAATGATGATTTTGCATCACTATAATTGTTTGGACCTTTGATAATCATCATAAAACTTGTTCGAGCCAAGGAATGAAAGTTTTTAATACATCTCTAGTATCTATTTATTAAACAAACATTATCTGTTGTAACTCTCAAGAAACAGGATTTCAAAGAAAAAAATATTAAAAATTCAATGGTATTGAGAGCGAGAACTTTGGGCAATGTCTATTATTAAAATACCATGATAAAATTTTTAAGGAACACAATTACATTATTTCTTAAACTGTCAAGGAAAAATGTTTTGTTTATGCTTTAGATGCAACAGCGACACAACGATTCCAAATATCCATGCTCCTTAGAGAAATCTTAGATGGGTTTTCCCGGGGCTCTTTTGATATGAGAATCTCTGTAAATACATTATGACAATTTATTCCTTTTCCTACGAGCTTCTTGCAATAATTGTCTGATGAGCTGTTATTGTTGCCACTAAAACAACCAAAAATCTCTAATTCACACGGGACGGTCAACTTCGCAGCGCAACCTTCCATGTCTTTGCTAGGCTTCGGAAAAGGCTCTCCCGATGGTGCATATATTTGCTCTACTCAACTATTCATTACACGTGATAAATAGAAAAGCGCGACTCTGTCTCTGAAGGGCTTTTGACCGTGAACTCTTTGTGGCTAGTATCATCAATACTTTTATCGATAGAATATTTTTTCAACTTGCAGCGATACTGTATGTGATTGTTACATGTTTATAATCTACAACAGTTATTTAGGTATATAGGATAATATTTCTCTAGCTAATATTGGATTAGGCCTTATCTTTCGTTTCAACTTCTTTGAGGTGTTACAAATATGGTGATATGATCAAACATGGTTAAATTCAGATTTTCTGATCAGTACAGAAGAATGAAATCATGTTCATTGCTCCACTGGGGAAGAAATCAATAACTGGAATCAATTGAAGGCGTACCTTAAATCACACCCTGGCAATCCTGCAGTATCTGAGTTTGATTGGGGTACTGGTGAGAACCCAAGAAGATCTGCAAGATTCAGCGAGAAGGCCAAGGCATCTCCTCCTGAAAAGGAGTCCCCAAGGAAGCGAAGCCGGAAATCATCTGGTTCAAAGAAAGGTGAAAAGGAATCTGTTACCGAGGGTGAGAATGAAGTTCAAATGCAATGGACGAAGTCAGCAGAAATCCAATTGGAAGAAACTGCTCCAGTGGAAGTCAACGACGACTTAAAGTTCCATGAGGATGCCAAGGAAACCAAGAATGGCGATGAAGGAGAAGCTAAGGAAGCCGAGCACGCACTGGAAGTTAAAGAGAAAGAACATGGAGGGGCAGCAGTGAGGTACAAAGCTGCTGAAGAAGCTGGTTCCAGTGAAGTAGCTGAAAATGGAAGCAATAATGTTGAAGAAATGGCTGAAAAGTTGCAGCAATCTGACTCAGAGAAAGAGAATGCCCCAGATCACAAGAACATCCCAGATAATGTAGCGATGAATGAAGATGGTGGAACACAGGATACTACTAATGGAAGTACTGTCTCTGCACAAAATGGATGGGAAATAATGGAAAATGGCCATGGATAGGAAAGACAAGCCAAAGGATGGGGAGATAATGGAAAATGGCCAAGGTAGACCCAATGGGGCCAGCATCCAGGCCCTGAGCTTCTGAATGAACATATTGTTCTTCATCCATAGCTCTTATGTAACACTGCTTCTCTTCTAATTCAGGAGACTCGGATGTTTTGGGTTACTTTAGCTTCACTGTCATTGCTAGATTTGAAAATATGTTGATTTTAGATTCAAATGGATGGGATATCACCCAACCTGTAGTCCGTATCCCACTAGAGTAGGTTGTAATTGATGCAGCTTTTGTTCGTTGCATAGATTGTGCAGGACTCGAGATTGTAAGGCTATAATTAACTTGTATGTTTAGGAACCAGACTAAGATATTATAGATGTTTGCACTGTTGTTTATTATGTTGTCTTGCATGATTTCAGATCAGCCATGTTTGATCCTACAAACCTGACAGGATCCCTCAAAAGTTACCGACCAAAACATTCCCACATCAGTCTCAAGTTGGGACTATGTATGAGTGATGATTGCCATCAAAACAAAATGTTTGCCTGCCTTCTCTCCCACCTCGCCTCTCTAAAATAACTCGAAAAAAATGGGACTCAAGAAAAGTATAAATAGAAGACGGGTTTATGTTTTGTTCTTTCATGAGAAGGAGAATAATAGTGTTCTGAAACTCCATCCATAACATCCCAAGAAAAGGGTATTCTTTGAAAGATTAAAGTTAAGAATCAATACCAATCCTCTCAGAATTCTCTTTTCATCTTCTTACTAAAGTTAAGAATCTTCTTTCCAAATTCTTGTATCTCACGGCTAAGAATCTTTTATAGTTCCTTGAGGGGTCTCATGGCATACCTCAAGAACAAGAATTGCATTCCCATCCAAAGGGTTCATCTTTTTGACACTTTTGATTTACAAAAGGCTGGGCCATGCCCACTTCTTTTCTACAAATGGAGTGCACTTTCCTTGATCGTCTTTCCACCAGAATTATGGGTTTCTATTCTTTCTTTCTGTGTCTCCTCATCTTCTCTGTCATTTCTTCCAATGGTACGTACTCTTTACCTTTCTCTCTGAGAGTAATATAAATTATTCCCTAACAGAGTTCGAATTACAATGATATTTTAACTGCTTACAATGGTTGAGCTCTGTGTAATGCATGGTGCTTTTTTATCTGCTGCGTTCTGCAGTTTTCACAGCGTACGCATTCAAAGGAACATACGGAGTAAACTATGGTAAGATAGCAGATAATTTACCGTCACCACGCAGCGTGGTGACGCTTCTGAAAGCAGCCAAGATTAAAAATACCAGAATCTACGACGCAGACCATGAAGTCCTCAAGGCCTTCAAGGGCTCTGGCATTGAAATAATAATCGGACTTGGCAACGAGTATTTGAAAGAAATAGCAGTAGGAGAGGATCGCGCCATGAACTGGATAAAGGAAAATGTGCAGCCATTCCTTCCCGGAACAAGTATTGTTGGGATAGCAGTGGGAAACGAGATCCTGGGCGGCGACGACCATGAATTATGGGAGGTCTTACTGCCTTCTGTTAAAAATGTGTATGATGCGCTTCATAGGCTGGATTTGACGAAGGTTGTCGAGGTTTCAAGCCCACATTCAGAAGCTGTCTTCACCAATTCCTTCCCCCCATCGGCGTGCATTTTCAGGGATGATATTTCTATTTACATGAAACCACTGCTGCAGTTTTTCTCGCAGATTGGCTCTCCTTTTTACATAAATGCCTACCCTTTTCTAGCCTACAAGAGTGATCCTGAGCACATTGACATCAATTATGCTCTTTTCAAATCAAATCCGGGAATTCTCGATGAAAAGACGAATCTGCATTATGATAACATGTTTGAGGCTCAGGTTGACGCAGCTTATGCAGCCTTAGAAAAGGCTGGGTTTCCCAAGATGGAAGTCATCGTTTCTGAAACAGGCTGGGCTTCTCGCGGGGATGACAATGAAGCAGGCGCCAATCTAGAAAATGCCAGGACTTACAATTATAATCTGCGTAAACGGCTAGCTAAGAAGAAGGGAACGCCATTCCGGCCAAAGTTTGTGGCGAAAGCTTATATTTTTGCGCTGTTCAACGAGAATCTGAAGACCGGGCCAACTTCTGAGAGGAACTTTGGATTGTTTAAACCTGATGGAAGCATTTCTTATGATATTGGATTCACCGGACTTAGAGATTCCTCAGGAGCTTCATCTTTTATTCCTTTCAAGGTATGAGATTCCCCGTCATCAACTCTTCCATTTTAGTTTCTTGATTTGCTGCATGAGTTGCCGTTTTAGACACTAATGACGAAGAATTTCTTCTCATCTGACAGGTTATTGCAGCCTGTATCACACTTGTGCTCCTAATTTCAGCTTCCTGAAAGAGGGAACGGTCTAGAATTGACTGATGAATGTAGCTGTAACATATCCATCGATGTATACTCGTTTCAGTTGTTGCTATGATTTTGCAGCTTCTGTTATTTCCATTATTATCAGTCATGGCTTGAATGTAGGACCATGATCTTAGTTGTTTGTTATGTATGAGTTCTATAAATTGAGCCGAGGAAGTGAATAAAGTATCGAAGTCTATTCATTCATCAATTGCTCTTTAAATACAAGCATTATTCTCTGTCTTTCTTTATCCTAAATCACAGCAACAACAACAGGGAAGTTGTTATAAGCTTATAAAATTTTGAGTTCGGTTGCAAAAGCTTATAAAATTTTCCCATCACAAACTGGAAAAATTGTTATAAGCAGAGATTTTGAGTTCATGGAAGATGAAGAATGGGACTGGAATGATGCAAAGGAAAGCAATCCAACCTCAATTGAATCGAAGATTAATCTTCTGGCTTCAAACACAGAAAGGACAAAGTGATGAAGACTGTCAAAGTGACTTGGAAGACAACACTCCTATTAGAGGCACAAGGTCACTCCTTGATGTTTATCAAAGGTGCAACATTGTTGTATGTGAACCAACAGACTTTGAAGAAGCCAAGATGGATAAAAAATGGCTTGCTACAATGAAGGAGGAGCTGCTCATGATCGAAAGAAACAAAACATGGGAGCTGGTTGACAGACCTCAGAACATAAAAGTGATTGGAGTCAAATGGGTGTATCGAACAAAACTCAATGTTGATGGCTCAATCAATAAGCATAAAGCCAGACTTGTGGTTAAGGGATATGCTCATATATTCGGTGTAGACTACTCAGACAGCTTTGCACCAGTGGCCAGGCTTGACACTATCATGCTGCTACTTGCCATTGCAGCACAAAAGAACTGGAAGGTATATCAACTGGATGTCAAGTCAATATTCTTAAATGGTGTGTTGCAGGAGGAGATTTATACAAAGCAACCTGAAGGCTATGCAAATGAAGGAGAAGAAGACAAAGTTTGTGTTTTTAAGAAGGCCCTATATGGATTGAAGCAAGCTCCAAGAGCTTGGTACAACAGAATCGATGAACATTTGCAGAACCTGGGATTTACTAAAAGCCTCTTTGAATCAACATTGTATGTTAAGCAAAATGGAGATGACATTCTGATCATCTCATTGTATGTTGATGATTTGCTTGTGATAGAAAACAACACCAATAATATGGAGAAGTTTAAACAAGAAATGATGGATGTCTTTGAAATGACTGACCTTGGCTTGATGACTTTCTTCCTTGGAATGGAGGTTGTGCAGGCAAAACATGATATCTTCATATGTCAGAAGAAGTATGACAAAGAAATCCGCAAGAAGTTCAACCTTTATGAATGCAAGGTTGTTAGCACTCCTATGAATCAAAAGGAGGAGTTGTGTAAAGAAGATGGAGCTATGAAGATTGATCAAAGAGAATTCAGGGAGCTAGTTGGATGCTCGATGTATCAAATGGCAACTAGACCTCGATATTTCAAATGTTGTGAGTATCTTGTCTAGATTCATCCATTGTGCAAGTGAGTTACATTTCAAGGCTGCTAAGAGAGTAATTAGGTATGTCAAAGGAACATACAACTTTGGCATCAAATACACAAGAAGCAAGGAGTTCAAGATGGCAGGATATTCAGAAAGTGACTAGGGAGGCTCTATTGATGATTTGAAGAGCACATGCATGCTATTGTTTCTCCTTAGGTTCTAGTGTTCATGAAATTCTAAGAAACAAGAAACAATAGATCAATCCACTACTGAAGCTGAGTTTGTTGCCGCAACAACTGCAGTTAATCGAACTTTGTGGCTAAGGAAGATTTTAATTGATCTTAACTTGGAACAAGAGGAAAACACAAAGATTCTTGTTGACAACCAAGCTGCCATTGCTATCTCTCATAATCCTGTTTTTCATGGCAAGACTAAGCATTTTAACAAAATGTTTTTTAAACCATAGAATACAATGTTTTTTTCCCCCTTTAATAATGTTAAATTATTTCCACAGCATGGCAAGCCTTAGTTTTAAGAATAAAAAAAATACGTAATGGATTGTTAGTTTGATGTGAATCCATTAAAATAAAAATATTGTTTTACTCAATATCCTTTTCATTGGAGGAGCAATACAAATCTATTAAAGAAAAAGTATGAACAAAAACCTCTAAATGTTCTCTCGAAGCCAAATACAAATTTTGAAGATTTCAAGTAAAGTTTTCATATTCTCTTGGTAGAAAACAATTACATTTAAACAATAATTTCCTATTTAGAATAATAAAATTACATTGGTTTTGAAAAGCCACCACTTGTTTTCATAAGGAAAAAAAAACATTATTCTATGAAAAACATACATAACTACCTGAAAATAAGTAGGAGTAATAATGATAAAGAAACATAATTAGCAATAAAGAAAGAGACTTACAAATGGTATGAAATAAACATTTTTGTCTATATACATAGAACAACAACATTAAATACACATTAAAGATGTATTAATGAACAAAGTAATTGATATCATGCGTTTGAAAGCCTTTTACTTATAAATTAGCTAGCATGTCGGATCCTTGAATTCAATTAAAGCATCAACAATCATAATCTCTTCCTAGATTGAGTTTTAAGCAAGATGGCGATTTTCCAAAATAAAATCTTCTTGGTTCTATTGTGTTTGATCGGTGTATTTATGGGTACTCCAGCACTTGCAGGGAAGCAATGTCTGCACCATCGGGAGAGCCCTTTCCCAAGCCTAGCAAAGACATGGAAGGTTGCGCTGCGAAGTTGACCGTCCCGTGTGGATTAGAGGTTTTTCGTAGTTTTAGTGGCAGCAATAACAACCCATCAGACGATTGTTGCAAGAAGCTCGTGGCAACAGGAATAGATTGTCATAATGCATTTACAGAGATTCTCATATCAAAAGAGCCCCAGGAAAACCCATCTAAGATTTCTCTAAGGAGCATGGATATTTGGAATCGTTGTGTCGCTGTTGCATCTAAAGCATAAACAAAACGCTTTTCCTTGACAGCTCAATAAATAATGTAATTGCGTTCCTTGAAATTTTTATCATGGTATTTTAATAATAGACACTGCCCAAAGTTCTCGCCCTCAATACCATTGAATTTTTAATATTTTTTTCTTTAAAATCCTGTTAATTGAGAGTTACGACAGATCATGTTTGTTTAACAAATACATGCTACAGATGTGTTAAAAACCTTCATTCCTTGGCCCGAACAAGTTTTATGATGATTATCGAAGGTCCAAACAATTATATTGATGCAAAATCATCGGTGGTAGCGGACTAAAAAACCAGCGTTCTAGTGGAACTCATTTTCCAATGCATTCTAAGACTTCACAGCACTAATAATAATTATAACAGCAACAATAGTAATTAAAATAAAATTTAGGGTGGTGGGTACTTGATAAAACCCTCGTACTCTATAAAATGGCGTCAACAAAAATGTCAAACTGACTAGAAAGAGAAAATTACATTTACTTGAAATTTAAAATATCAGTGAAAGTGGGTCTAAATATTTTTTATTTAAAAATACATCAAAATAATAGTATACATATTTTTTTAAAATTTATTTTTGATTCCAAAGCAATTCACAAATACTTAACTACTTATTTTAAAATAAAACATCAAAGCCAATGGTTGTACCTAAATTCTAAATCTAGGCTTGAGAAACTCCGGTAGCAAATTAAGAAGGCAGACCGTATCAACAAATTCTCTCTTCTTTGTAACCATGTGATCAAACTTTCTCATCAAATTAAACCATAGAATACAATGGTTTTTCCCCTTTTTTAATGTTAAATTATTTCCACAGCATGGCAAGCCTTAGTTTTAAGAATAATAAAAAAAAAAAACGTAATGAATTGTTAGTTTGATGTGAATCCATTAAAATAAAAATATTGTTTTCCTCAATATCCTTTTCATTGGAGGAGCAATACAAATCTATTAAAGAAAAAGTATGAACAAAAACCTCTAAATGTTCTCTCGAAGCCAAATACAAATTTTGAAGATTTCAAGTAAAGTTTTCATATTCTCTTGGTAGAAAACAATTACATTTAAACAATAATTTCCTATTTAGAATAATAAAATTACATTGGTTTTGAAAAGCCACCACTTGTTTTCATAAGGAAAAAAAAACATTATTCTATGAAAAACATACATAACTACCTGAAAATAAGTAGGAGTAATAATGATAAAGAAACATAATTAGCAATAAAGAAAGAGACTTACAAATGGTATGAAATAAACATTTTTGTCTATATACATAGAACAACAACATTAAATACACATTAAAGATGTATTAATGAACAAAGTAATTGATATCATGCGTTTGAAAGCCTTTTACTTATAAATTAGCTAGCATGTCGGATCCTTGAATTCAATTAAAGCATCAACAATCATAATCTCTTCCTAGATTGAGTTTTAAGCAAGATGGCGATTTTCCAAAATAAAATCTTCTTGGTTCTATTGTGTTTGATCGGTGTATTTGCGGGTACTCCAGCACTTGCAGGAAGCAATGCTGCACCATCGGGAGAGCCCTTTCCCAAGCCTAGCAAAGACATGGAAGGTTGCTGCTGCGAAGTTGACCGTCCCCGTGTGGATTAGAGGTTTTTTCAGTAGTTTTAGTGGCAGCAATAACAACCCATCGGGACGATTGTTGCAAGAAGCTTCGTGGCAACAGGAATAGATTGTCATAATGCATTTACAGAGATTCTCATATCAAAAGAGCCCCAGGGAAAACCCATCTAAGATTTCTCTAAGGAGCATGGATATTTGGAATCGTTAGTGTCATCTGTTGCATCTAAAGCATAAACAAAACGCTTTTCCTTGACAGCTCAATAAATAATGTAATTGCGTTCCTTGAAATTTTTATCATGGTATTTTAATAATAGACACTGCCCAAAGTTCTCGCCCTCAATACCATTGAATTTTTAATATTTTTCTCTTTAAAATCCTGTTAATTGAGAGTTACGACAGATCATGTTTGTTTAACAAATACATGCTACAGATGTGTTAAAAACCTTCATTCCTTGGCCCGAACAAGTTTTATGATGATTATCAAAGGTCCAAACAATTATATTGATGCAAAATCATCGTTGGTAGCGGACTAAAAAACCAGCGTTCTAGTGGAACTCATTTTCCAATGCATGCTAAGACTTCACAGCACTAATAATAATTATAACAGCAACAATAGTAATTAAAATAAAATTTAGGGTGCTGGGTACTTGATAAAACCCTCGTACTCTATAAAATGGCGTCAACAAAAATGTCAAACTGACTAGAAAGAGAAAATTACATTTACTTGAAATTTAAAATATCAGTGAAAGTGGGTCTAAATATTTTTTATTTAAAAATACATCAAAATAATAGTATACATATTTTTTTAAAATTTATTTTTGATTCCAAAGCAATTCACAAATACTTAACTACTTATTTTAAAATAAAACATCAAAGCCAATGGTTGTACCTAAATTCTAAATCTAGGCTTGAGAAACTCCGGTAGCAAATTAAGAAGGCAGACCGTATCAACAAATTCTCTCTTCTTTGTAACCATATGATCAAACTTTTCTCATCAAATTAAACCATAGAATACAATGGTTTTTCCCCTTTTTTAATGTTAAATTATTTCCACAGCATGGCAAGCCTTAGTTTTAAGAATAAAAAAAAAATACGTAATGGATTGTTAGTTTGATGTGAATCCATTAAAATAAAAATATTGTTTTACTCAATATCCTTTTCATTGGAGGAGCAATACAAATCTATTAAAGAAAAAGTATGAACAAAAACCTCTAAATGTTCTCTCGAAGCCAAATACAAATTTTGAAGATTTCAAGTAAAGTTTTCATATTCTCTTGGTAGAAAACAATTACATTTAAACAATAATTTCCTATTTAGAATAATAAAATTACATTGGTTTTGAAAAGCCACCACTTGTTTTCATAAGGAAAAAAAAAACATTATTCTATGAAAAACATACATAACTACCTGAAAATAAGTAGGAGTAATAATGATAAAGAAACATAATTAGCAATAAAGAAAGAGACTTACAAATGGTATGAAATAAACATTTTTGTCTATATACATAGAACAACAACATTAAATACACATTAAAGATGTATTAATGAACAAAGTAATTGATATCATGCGTTTGAAAGCCTTTTACTTATAAATTAGCTAGCATGTCGGATCCTTGAATTCAATTAAAGCATCAACAATCATAATCTCTTCCTAGATTGAGTTTTAAGCAAGATGGCGATTTTCCAAAATAAAATCTTCTTGGTTCTATTGTGTTTGATCGGTGTATTTGCGGGTACTCCAGCACTTGCAGGAAGCAATGCTGCACCATCGGGAGAGCCCTTTCCCAAGCCTAGCAAAGACATGGAAGGTTGCGCTGCGAAGTTGACCGTCCCGTGTGGATTAGAGGTTTTTCGTAGTTTTAGTGGCAGCAATAACAACCCATCAGACGATTGTTGCAACAAGCTCGTGGCAACAGGAATAGATTGTCATAATGCATTTACAGAGATTCTCATATCAAAAGAGCCCCAGGAAAACCCATCTAAGATTTCTCTAAGGAGCATGGATATTTGGAATCGTTGTGTCGCTGTTGCATCTAAAGCATAAACAAAACGCTTTTCCTTGACAGCTCAATAAATAATGTAATTGTGTTCCTTGAAATTTTTATCATGGTATTTTAATAATAGACACTGCCCAAAGTTCTCGCTCTCAATACCATTGAATTTTTAATATTTTTCTCTTTAAAATCCTGTTTCATGAGAGTTGCAAAAGATAATGTTTGTTTAATTTGTACTAAGGCCTCCTTTTAAATCTCTCAAGTTCATTAAGTTCAACTTTTCCAGGAACTTATATAACTAGCCTATTTAATGATTTTTTTCAACGATCATTATAAATAATGAAAGTTGTACTAATATGGCTAGTAGCACTAACCCTAGTTAGTAAACTGAATTTGTGTATTGTTAAGCATTTTAGACCTTGTATATTACAATTCTTCAATGAACCCAAGCTATATTATAAATATCATTGTAACTCAAGTCTATTATGAACAAGTTTAGGGTCTAAGTAAACCTTATTTAATCTTTTTTTGTTGTCATAATTAATCCATTATAGGTCTAGATTGATTGGGTCATAAGTAGTTAAGAAAGAACACTTTATCAACAAATTTGCCAAACCAATAACAACTATGACCAATTTAGATAATATTGTCTTGAGATATGTTTGACTTGAGACTTTACCACAATATATTTCTATATACTTAATATGTCCCTATAAACATCTAGATTAATCCAATGTACAATCTAAAAGATATATTTTATTTTCAAAACTATTAAACGATATTTTAAGGCAAAATCGACAACCAACTTATTGGTATCAAAGTGTGATTGAAAAATATTGGGTTACGAGAATTGTAGTACATTGTCACATGTGGGACTATCCACACACACACACACACACACATATTAAAAAATCATTTTCATTTCTTCTTTTTTTAATCCAATCTCTATCATGAAAATGAATTTATGTTTATTTTTTATTTCTTGACTCACTCTTCCTTCTAATTCCTACATTAGAATGAAATTAAAATTTTATTTTGATTTCTACCCTTCAATCAAACATAAATATCTTATTAGAGAGGCCATATTTTTATGAATTGCCCTCCCATCTCCATCAAGAAAGTGTCAAAGAGCACAAAAAGAATAGTAGCAATTTCAAAACAGCAAGACGAAGGAACAAGTTGCGATGGTTTGCCACCACCTAACAGAGGAGAAACAAGACCTGGTTGGCACCGTCTCAAGGTCCCCCTTGGTAGAAGAAATAGTTCTATAGGTATGAACAAGAAAAGCTCTTTTGATTTTGGAATGAGCTAAAATAGTTGAACAATAATTATTGACTTTAAAATATTCAACTTCAGCCTAATTTATTGACTTTAAAACTATTGAACAACATATCCCCCCAAAAAACATAAATGATGATATAGAAAGCCTTGTTTGTTTTTGTGTTTCGAAAACATTTTTTTATAAATATTTTTTAAATTTGTTTACGTACTTCAAATTATATTTTTGTGTTTTTAGATCATGTTAAAATGTTGATTGAAAAAATAAATTGCAAAACAATAAAAAAAAATTATTTTGATATATTTTCAAGTAAAAAACATTTTAAAAATTAATTGCTAGTACAATACCAACCAAATTTGTAGTTTATTTTAAGAAAATAAATGCTGCCGTGGGTTCAAAAAATTCATATAATCAAAATTCTATAGGTATTGAGATGTATTTTTTAATTTTTTTTATTAAAAGGATGTGATAGAATACTATATGCCGTATCAATCTTATTTTGTCATGATTATATATAACCAAAAATATGAAAATTTGATTGCCAGTAAATGAAACAATCTATAAGAAAAACTCTAAAGCTGATACTAGAGTAGTAAGTAAACATCATTTCTATTAATATGATATATTTAGAATATATAAAAACATCATGTTAATAAGTGTTTTAAAAACCGCATGTTATTTTATAGTCAAGTTGTTTATATTGTTGCAATTGTCATATCCTAATTAACATGGATGGGATGGGATGGGAAAGTCTATAAAAAATTATGAAATCTTCTTATACAAAACCTCTTAATTATATAGTTAAGCAGCCACCCTCTGAATGAAGTAAATAATTACTCGAAAACTAGGTTTAATTGACCTATAGGTAATTATGTACCTAACAACCAAAAGTATTGGGAAAAAAAAAAAAAGATAACCTTGTATGGATAGAAAGAAAGACATAGACTCAAAGATTATCCCTAAATATGTGAATGTCATCGTGAAGTCAGTTAAATTTTAAAAAGATAGTGTATGATTTTTGTCCCTATAAAGAAAGGTTATTTTACCACAAACAAACAAGAAAAACTTGTTTTTATTCTCCAACTGGCTACTAAAATTTGCAGCTAAAAAACCATAAGATTTTCTCTTCTAACTAACCCTAACAGACCTTTTTCGAGTTGCAGGCTGATAGTCTAAACTAACGATCAACTAACATAAGTTCAACAATGTTTAAAGTTGCCAGAATCTCTAATTTTCACTCTTATATTATTGATAGGTTTACAATTTTAATTTTAAAAACATCGTTGTTCCTTGTCTAAATGAATTGCTGAGCCTACTATATATAGATAGAAAGCCTGAGATGTCTAGTTTTGAACTCAACTTGAATCACAACAAATTCTAACTTGTAACTATATATATATCCCAGACAATACACAAAGATCTAATTTGACAGATTCGTGGTAACTTCAATCCTCTAAAATGATATGTTCTCAAACTCCATTTGACCTAAAACATTTAGCAAAATATATTTCCACATGTCTAGTGTTTTCCTATAAAAGTTCATCTAGAGATAGGAATGATCTTAAGAAGTTAATCAATAAACATTTTAAAACTAAATTGAAACTTAACTTGAGAACTAACTTTGTTTATATCATCTTCTTGTAATGTAGTAGTTGACAATGGATGTTTGTCTCTTTCAATGTTTAAAATTAGCAAGTTTTGTTATAATATGATATGATGCCTAAAACAAAGTAAACAATTTCTACATTGCTTGATCGAGACAGACCCACTTGTTATACATTTGTTGAGATTATTAGTTTGTTTGGGAGTGTAGTTGAGGTTGTTTTTTAAGGTGTTTTTTACTCAGAAATGCATCAAAATAATATTTTTTATTATTTAAAAATTATTTTTAATAATAGTACATCAAAATGATCTAAAAACATCAAAAATATTTAATTTAAAATAAAAAAAAATATTTCAAAAACACTTTTCAAGTATAGTGCGGACCAAAACGATACAAACATGAACTTTCTAATCCTCGGTTGTGGGGACAGCATCATCACCAGTAATTTGATCAAGAATCAAAACCAAGCCCATAGCGAATGCACCATCAAAACCAGGCTTAAGGCACAGAGAGAAGACGTCCTTGCCAAGCACTACATTAGTGGAGGCATCTACTTTGCGTCTGATCTCAGCCATCGATTCCTTCGCTGCATTGAATATGGTGCATGATCTGTTCGCAAAGGATCCTTCTATCTGGTACTCCGCACCTGGACTCCCATACACTTCCACCGTCACGCTACACCGTCCGATTATGGATGATCTACGCACGCTAAAGATCGGTTTGTTACCGTCTGTTCCTTCACCTGAATACCCTTCCCACCTTTGATGCAGACTCGGCCTCTGTGCGTACCAATTGATCAACTCCATTAATTCAACATAAAAATAATTAAGATTAGATCACAAATACTATCTAGTATATTTTCAAGATTATGATAATTATACGTTATGTATGTTTTGTATGTATGCATGCATGTAACGAAAAGTGTGTTTTATATAAACTTTATTCCACAGTTAATTTCTTTCGGACGGTTAACTCACCGGGTTGACTCGGTATCAGTCAGGCTAGAAATCATACGTTACATTTAAATCTCAAATCCAATAGAATCCCATTAATCAATCGAAATCCCCAAACGAACACAATCCAGTTAAGCATTCCCCATTTCAGCCATTCTTAAGAAAATAAAAATAAGTTGGAGCAAATGTTCAATCGGATCCGTAAAGCTCAATAACTAGCAAAGTTAATCGAACCAATTAAACAGTAGAGAGAGATGACCAGCTGAGCGAACTCGTCCAAACATATATATATATACAGGGAGAGAGAGGAGTACCTTTCTTCTGACAGTGAGTAGACAGCGGCCATGGGCGTCCATGAGAGCGATTTCGCCCTGATCACGAGAGTCAGGCCCGTACGATTCAACCCGGAACACCAACTCACCTTTGCAATCATAGACGGTGAAGCCATCATTAGCGAAAAACAGAGAAGTCTTAAGCACTGTGAGAAGCTTCTCTTCTTCATAGATAAACCCTTCATTCACGACCAAGCCTCCATTCATTTCTCCTTCTGGATTCTTCAACTCGATTTGATTCGAAGATGATCTCTATAAAACAGGTTGACTATCCTCAAAGTCAGGCCAGGTCCTGGACAATAAATGTCAGGGACGTTAAAGAAATGAGAAGTGCTGTCAACGTCGAAGGCCCGGAGAGGGAGAGAGACTTGAGGTGCAAATTGCAATATAATAATATCTCGGTTTGTTCCACCATCGCGGAGGCGTGGGTCCAGTCTCTTGAATGAGTTAATTGTAATTTGGTCCATCATATTTATTGAAAGTAAATAATTAGTCCCTCTTATATCCAAAGTCCTTAAGACCTTCAATTGATCGTGCTCAATTTACTAGTTTATTATTATATTTAAAAAATAAATAAATAAATAAATAAATCATTTTAATGCAATTCTGAACAAAAAATACTTTAAAAATAACTTCAACCATACTTTTAAACAGATTCTTGTGTAAGATTTTCATTTGGTTGGACTGCGGTTTCTTTGTTTTTTTAGAACAACATATAATTAAATTAACAAATCAATATATCAACAAAAACATTAAGTAAAAATACATTTTTAATATTGTGATTTAGAATTGTGTATGTTGTGTTTTTAAACAGCAATAAATAATAATTATATTTCAATAAATTTGTGGAAGTTAAACCCATTGGTGTTTCATCGGGAACTGGAGACGTGGAGCTACTTCAGCTATTGTTTTCATTGTTCTATCTACAGCTAGCATCCCACCTCCCACATGAATACTTCCAAGGGCACCCATTTGTTTTGGGACCAACTATGGTCCATACAGCTAGCTTTCTAGAAAGACTGGTGTGAATCTTTCGCCTTGCTTTATACGACGTCTACCACCTAATCTAAAGCTGAAGATTTCACTAGCAGGGTCTTGACTTGGTGGTTAAAAAAGACCTTTTTTTTTCTCTCACTTAAGGTTCAAGCTTTATCAGGCCTGTAATTCCCGCGGTATCTTACATGCTCATTGGGTTTGCAAGTTGTTCAGTGGGCCCGGGGATTTAGTTATGGTACGCGCAAGCTGGCCTGGACACCCGGTTATAAAAAAAGAAAAGAAAAAAAGCTCAAGATTTTGGAGTATCCTTCCCTGCATCAGCTGGAGGACCCAAGAATTATTCACCATAGAGCACATTGGTGAAGGAGTTTTATTCATAAATAATTGTGAAGTGAATCTCTAGTGGATGAGCAGCCCATACTGGTGGATCCCAATGTTGTGAAGTGAATTTACTTGCCAAATTGATTATGATTGCTTTCGAGAAGAACTGTACACCAGGGGTATTTTGGAGGAGTTTGTGTTAGGTGATGTCTTATAACATAATTTATATTAATTTTGGTTGTTGCTGCTACAATATTAATAAAGTTTGGAATTATAAAATAAACCAAAAAAGTTAGTGTTTCATTGTTTATTGTGAATGAAAACACTGTGGATTGTAATGGTGTGTTTTTAGTTCGGTTCGGTCAGTAAACCGGTTTATTAATTTTTTTATATTTATTTGCACATTAAATAACCATTTTATCCCTTGAAAAAGACAAAAATCGTTGCTGTCGGGAGGGGTTCCACATACATTTCATATTTTTTGAAAATAGCTAAATACAAAATTGCTCCAAAATAAGACAAAAAACAATTCTAGTTGAGAGGGAGTACCACAAGAATTTTAATTTTTTTTTGAAAATTGTTAAGTACTAATTTGCCCTCCAATAAGATAAATTGAAGATTTGGATGTAGGGGTATTCCGGTAATTGACCATTTATTATTAGTATTTCCTGCTGAATAATGTGCGTGCGTGTGCCACACGCAACCGACAGTATTCAGCCTCAAACCCGCTTCGTGCGGCGCGTGCAACGTTCTCCAATGGCATAAAATATCCATTTAGCATCTCACTCTATGTGTCACCGTGTTCTCTACCTCCTAGTGTGGCGTGTCGGGTCCCACGGTGGACAGATTCGGGATGGTGGTCAATTGAAAGTTGTTTTCCCCTTTCTCTCTCCCGCATGCTAAAAGTTCAGGGCAGACCCTTGGTTTTCTGGTGTTTTCATTTAAGTCCCTTATCTTTTAATTGTTTCAGCATGACCCTGATTTTTTTTATATAAGTTTTGATTTGTTTCAATTGAATCCGTTGGTTGAAATTGATTATATATTTAGATTTCAATTCGGTCCTCATTCTTTTAATTTCCTGATTGGTTTTAAATCCTTTAATATATTCGGTACAAAAGTTTTATTTTTTTCAATTTTGTCATTTGATTGAAATTGATAATATATTTGGTTTTCATTTCAGCCCTTATACTTTTAATTTTTTTATTTTAATTCCTTTATTTTTTCTTATATTTCTGAAATAGTTCTTATTTTTGTCCATATTTATATATGTGTGCTCTTAGCTTTAGTTTTTAAATTTTATTATTTTCTTATTTATTGAGGTGATATTTTTTTTGAAAGATTTAGCTCTTAAATTTTAGTTTGTGTTTGTGATTATTTGATAATTGATATTTCTGTTTTTTTTCCCTCTTTGTTCTTTCTTTTAGTTTTTCTTATTAGTTTTTTTTATTATTATTATTTTCAAGTCAAGTGATTTTTTCTCAGCTACTAGTTTTTATATTTTTTTTATCATTTTTTATTTATTTTTGTTTGCTCTTTTGTTAAAGTTTTTATGCTTTTTTTTAGTCTTTGATTTAATTTTGTTTTTTTCATTATTAATGCAACAACAACAACAAGAATAATAATAATAATTTTAGTTTTTTTCTTGCTTAGTCTTTTGTTAATATTGTTGATTTGTTTTTCGGAGTAATTTAATAATTTTTATTATTCTCTTTTTTTGAGGTAGTATTTTTTTTTGAAAAAAATTGAACTTAAAATTTAGTTTGTGTTTATGATTATTTGAAATATTTTTTTTGTTGTTGTTGTTCTTTCGTTTAGTTTTTTAATTTTCACGTCAAATAATATTTTTTTCAGCTAATAATTTTTATTTTATTTTATTATTTATTTATTTATTTATTTGGTTTGCTCTTTTGTTAAAGTTTTTAGGTTTTTTTATTTTTTGATTTAATTTTGTTTTTTTCATTATTAACATAATAATAATAATAATAATAATAATAATAATAATAATAATAATAGTTTTTTTTTCATGCTTCCTCTTTTGTTATTGTTTTTGAGTTTTTTTTTCTTGGGGTTGTTTAATAATTTTTATTGATTTAGCAATAATAGTAATGATATTTTTAGACATTAAGGCTTTGATGTTGTTATTGTTATAATAGAGTGTGTTAATATATTTTATTATATCAAACCTTGCATGTATAGATATTATATTTTATTTTTGAAATAGCAAAACCTATTAATTATTTTAATTCCAATAATTATAAAAATTATTTGTTCAGCCCGCAGCGTAATGCGGGTAATTTAACTAGTAAATAGACTAAAAGTGAAGAGAATACCATAGCACATAAACGAAAAGAAAAGACAAATAAAGGTAATGTTTGGAGGAGGCTTCTGCTTATTATGTATTTACTAATTCATATTAAGTTTTCATTAGGTGAAATTTATCTAATTATCATTTTTTTTGTGATCTAGTAAATATCGTTTGATGAAAATATGCTATTTCACTAAAAAAATTTCTCAAATAATGTAATTATGCTAAAACTTTTAAATTTATGTGGTAATTTAAAAAGAAAATCTTTCTCTTATGATTTCATTGCCATGATTTGCTAATTCCGACGAGGTGATGCACCACTACATCTATATATTCAAATCATCTCCATTAGAGATGTTCCAAAAAGACCGATCAACTAGGAAAGCAAAAACACATTGAAATGAGAGGAAAAATTGAATAAACTAATTTTAAAACATTGAGATTTACTCGGTTCAGTTTGATTTTGATTTCATAAAACTCAAACCATTAAACCAAACCAGATCGGGCCATAAGATTCTAATACTTTAAAAATGAATGGTCAATCATCTTACCTTGACTATTTTGTAGGAAATCATCATCTTCGTGCAACTATTTATCAAGGCATTGTTTCTATTAATCATGGAATAATCTTCTCAACTCGCCAATTAAAGAGGACACTATTTCTATTAATCAGAAAATAATAATCTCTTAAACTTGTTGAACATTATTTCCGGTTAATGGAAATAGTTGGTCACAAAATGAGTATTTATACCTCTATTTTCCATTAATCACACATGGCCCTATTATTTTAATTTAAAAGATTTAATTGAACATTAACCGAATAATAGTAGCAAACTACAGGACGTGATGGAAAAGAGAGATCGATAGGTGTCGTCTATAGCTGTAAAATGTGACAGTTCTAGAAAGAAAGAGCCGATTGCATTACTTTTGCCATAAAGCTGATCCCAAAATTAATACTCATATATATATATATCACAACGTACAAAATAGTATTACGAAAAGAAGCAGATTGATTTGATATCAGAGCCAAAACAGCAACTTCAACTCAAATTCTTGTGCAGTCAACCAGACAGATTCAAATTTGAAAAAGAACAAAAAAAAAAAAAAAAACATTGAAGACAAGTAACAGGGCTCTAGCCCCTTTGATTTTCTTTCCCTATATATATATATATAATAAGTAGCATCAGCATGAGGAATGGTTCAGGTGGACAAGCTTCATGGAAACCAAAGTCATCGTCTTCGCTTTAATGCTGCTGCTGCTGCTGCTGCTGCAGCGGGTACCTTGCTCCAGCTGCCAGAACTCTCTGCTGTTCCATCTGCATGGAAATTAGCGATACACTTCGTAACTATAATTATATTTATGCCAAACTGAGAAACAAAAAGATCTAAAAAGCGTTGGAAATGTGAGCAGTGTACTTGGAACAGTTCGTGCAGCTTGTTCTTGAGGTAGCAGTACTCGTGCTCTAGCAACTCCAAAGCTCTCAGGCACCTGAATCAAAACATCTCTTGTTAGCCACCACCTCTCTCTCTCTCTCCTCTCTCTCTCTAGACTACATGTTTGCCTGCACCTTGGGAGAGGAGGTGACAAAAAAGAAATGAGCACGGATAAAGAGGGGAGATTGGAGGAGGGGGTCTACCCAGCACGGTTGTTCTGCTCAGAAGCGGCGCGGAAGGCAACGCACACATTTCTGACTCTATTGGCGCCAATGCTGGAGCTGCTTCCCATGAACTGATTCAAATGGATTCCCATTTTCTTGTAGTCCGAGAACTCTCTATCCAACCTGCAATCGCAGTACCCATCAGTTTTGCACTGCATGCGTACCCACCCCATTAAAGCAAAAGCCCGTTAGAGGAAGAAAGATGAAAATGTAGAGTCTGAGATGGGAGAAGGATATGATTACAGTAGGCCCCTGAGATTTCGTAAAGAGTTTCTCGGACTCATGGAAGTAGATGTTGACAACTTCAGATACGAAATTCGGTGAGCTCTCATCTTGAAGTTGCTGGAGCTGCAAGAATTGCTCATCTAGCACCCCCTAACGCAAGAAACACAAAATTTAGTGTCATGAACTCTTAAAATGAGATCAAATTTAAGGAGAATTTGTAAGAAACAAGGAAAGGTGGTGACACATACACACACACTTGTGAATTACCTGGTGGAATAGAATTGCTAGCAAACGGCTCATATCGGCTCGTAACCGATCCACACCCCACCCAAGCATCCACAGAGGAAGACCCGTTTTGGCTACTTTCTTGGCTGATCCTAAAAGGTGCTGAAATTTTTTATGGTTAGGACCTAGAAAACAGTTCGTAGTCAAATAAGTGCAGGGGTTTAGCTAGGGTTTTATCTGCTTAATTTTTGGATAGACTGAGTTCGGATGACAAGTATTTAAAGGGTGCTGCTGCCTTGGACCCCAACACAATATGCCACAGTAGAATAATTCCAAAGAATTTACGTTTGCTAATGGTAAATTAATTAATTAATTAATTATCAAATAGAATATGTTCTCAAACCGAGGCGCATGTATAAAATATTAACTGCTCTATAAAAATATTAAGAAAAGGATATTCAATGTTTACGCTTTTCCGGTCTCTTTCTCTTTCTCTACTAAATTGTTTTGTGCTTTATCAAGCATGGATTCAGATTGTTTTATGGTGGATCAATACCGCTTGTCAAAAGGTAGAATGTTAACAAATTGTTTTTAGTAATTATAACATAAAATAAAAGGTTATTATATACTGCCAGTTTTAGTTTTTATAGACTCAATTTATCGAGCAAAAATTAGAAAATCATCAAATGAAATATTTAATATTAAAAACAAAACAGATATTATAAATGTAGAAGTATTGCATGTCACATTTAGTACTACTTTGTAACTCTTTCATTAGGTTTTGCTACATGTAATTCTATGATTTAGGTGGCTTTTAAGTGTCTGTTTGGAACTATAATTGAGATTGTTTTTTAAAGTATTTTTTGTTTATAAATGTATCAAAATGATGTTTTTTTTTTTAATTTTTAAAAATTATTTTTGATATCAACACATGAAAATAATCTAAAAACACCCAAAAAAATTAATTTCAAATAAAAAATAAAAAAAATTTTCAATTTTTTTTCAAAAACGTTTTTGAAACACAATGTCAAACACCCTCCAAAATCCATTTTGATTGGGTAAAAAAGGATATCATTTTGAATTTTTTATATAAGAATGTTCAAAGCATCACAACAACACCTGAAAAGCATTAATTCATATTAGAAAAACAATATGAAAAAAATAGTATTATCAAAGATGCATTTAATTTAGTTGATAAGTGGGTGTCTTTCTCATGTTATCATTAGTAAGGATTCAAATCCTAAAAGAAGCTGAAATAAACAATAAATACAAGATATATTTATTTTGAAACGAAAATGAAAAAAAAAAACTTCTGCAAAAGTAAATAATTGATTGCTTAATATGTGTTCCCTTGGGTGCACAAATCTTTTAGGGATAATATCCAATTAAAAACAATTTGTATCTAAAAATCATCAAAACATTTTGGATATTTCTAAGAACAAAAATATTTTGGTGAGTTTTAAAATAGAAAGTTTAATAAGGTTTTATATCTATAATATTAAAATATGTCTAAAATATTTTTTTATTTATTTATAATCATTATATCATATGTACAATTATGTTTTGCACACAAACATGAAATTGAACATCTAATATAATTTTTCAATATTAAAAATATTAAATTGTGATACATAACTCTGTAAAAGATATTTGTGCACAAAAACCCCCTTATATATGTGGATGTAATATTAAAATAAGCACAAAAAATAAAGTTTTTTTTTATAAAAAAAACAACAATAATCTAAAGATGTTTAAACCTTGAAAATACTGTGTACTTGAACATTACTAATTAATTATCATAATTTTTTCAATTTCCACATGGACTAATAATTAAATTCCAATCTCAATTTCCACTCCAAACAAAAAGGGGCTTGAACTTTGTAAGCCCTTCTCGGTGGTGGCATCATGAACTCATCAGGCATGGAAAGGAAGGCACGTGGCACAAGTGAGCGTGTGACAAAAAATTATCTCTACGAGTATTATATGGCTGAGGAGGAGGAGGAGGGAGGGAGGGCGTGCACTGTGGTCCTGATCGAGGTGGTTGTGGGGTATCAACCGGACCATCCCCTACAAACTACAGGTATGGGGAGGTGGAGACCTGTTGCTTCCGTTCCCAGTTGATTCGCATGCTGCCTGTTATGGCAGCCTAGGGCGGCGTTTCGCCCACCTTCTTGCCCGACAACTGCCTGCAGCCGGTTGCTTGTCAGTCACCTCAGCACACACACTACTTTTAGAGACTTGAATTAAACAAATAATTAAAAAAATATGAAGAAGCAGAGAAAAATATTTACAACTTTTGTGTACATGCTGCCTGCCGAATGACCCTATTACTCTTGGGCTAATTTCTTACACCCTTCACTTTTTCTCTGGCTTTTCTTTTATTCTCGAGAAAAATGTTGAGTGCCGAAAAAGAGAGCCCAAAAACCAAGGCTCTAGAGGTGGTATGCAGTAAACGTAGACATGATAATGATAGTTGCTAGTGATGAAAAAATTCAGAGAGATTTTAAAGGAATTTAGCATGGTTAATTAAAAATATTGATAGAATAATACAGTTATTTAAAAAAAAACAAATATGAGTTTTATAGCTTATCTTTATTCAGAATAATAATATTTAATATTATCAAAATTATGAGTTGACTTGTAAGTTTTTTGTATTTTAAGGTGTTTGAATTTTTGTAATGTTTATTTTATATCTTTATTGTTGTGATGAAATTGTCTATATAATTAGTTAAAAAAATTACTAATAATTACTCAATCTGAATTTATTATTTGACTTTACATTATATTTTTTGTGTCGTGTCAAAATGACAACCTTTACGACATCCCTTAAAAAATATTAAATAGATAGAAGAAAGGAGAGAAAAAATAGATTCTAGAGACACATTGAAATTCCAATTAAGACATTATAATTTCTTCATAAAGATCTTGAAGATTAATCCAATGACACATAAAACAAAGTTTACCCAAGTGAACCATTATTTTTTTTGTTTTTTGATAATCGGGGTGTCCGGGCCAGTTTACGCGCACCATAACTAATTCCTGGACTCACTGAACATCCTACAAACCCAGTGAGCATGTAAGGCACCTCGAGGTGACAAGCGTGCATAATAGGACTTGAAACCTGGTGCAGAAAAAGAAAACAAGTCCCTTCAACAGCTAGGCCAAGACCCCACTTGCAGTGAACCATAATTGTTATCAATGCAAGTGCAATTCACTTGAGCAATAGTGGATGATTGTTTTAACATTAAGATCTTTTATATGGTATCAATAATGTTATAATTGGAATTTTAGTGTCTTCAAAGTCGTTTTTTTTTTCTTTCTTTCATCTCACACAAGATTATTATTCTTGTAAATAGTGACAAGCTATAAAAATCTTGTTTTCAATTCCGAGATGTGCACTTAGCTATTTAACCAATGCTTTTATTTTTATTTTTGTTAAAAAGTGCTAAAAAATAAAAATAGCCTTTGAGTAATGGGTTGCAAGATTTGTCCTTGTTAATGTTATTATAACTCGGATGATGATAATGATGTTTACTTGAAAAGTGCAAGTGATAGTTATTTGGACACAAAAGTCAGGGTTTGGTTTGCTAGCACAAAAATAAAGGCGTCTGTCTAATTGCTCCATCAAGTAATCCGGATTCATATGATTTTTTTTTCCCTGCAAGCTTTATATATAATGGGAATTATTCATTCTATTTTTAAAAAAATATTTAATTAAGTTCCTTTATATTTATAATTTTTAAAGCACGTAACTACTAACATTTACATTCAACAACAAAAAAACTACTAATAATTAATGTTTACTCCCACCTTTATAAATGTTAAGTTAGTGTTTGTTTAAAAGTGTTGTTGGAGTTATTTTTGAAAGTATTTTTTGTTCAGAAATATATAAAATAGTATTTTTTTATTTTTTAAAAATTATTTTTGATATCAACATATGAAAATGATTTAAAAACACCTAAATAAATTAATTTAAAGTAAAAAATAAAAATATAATGTTTTTAATTTTTCAAATGGTTTATTGTAAATTACTTTTTAATCTTTAATATTCAAAAATAAATTTAAAACAATAAAAGATATTTTAATATATTATTAAATAAAAAAACCTCATAAATTCACAAATAAACCTCATACCTCTTATCATTTGCTTCAACATCAATTCACTATTCTACTTTTTTCTACCCAATGTTTAAAGCACTTATAATTTAGTATCATGTAAAGGTCTCCACCTCGAAGAAATTAATTAATTTAATTATCATAAGAAATGTACTAAGAAGGTACACATGCGTTGTTTTACATATTAGTAATCAATTGCATCTATATATTTTGATTTTTCGAAAACCGTACATAAAAAAAGAAGCCTTCCTAGCGATTACTTAATCATACTCTTCTTGCGTTTTTGTCTCTATATAACCTCGACAAACTCACTGCAAAAGCATGCCTTCTATTGACGTGAGCAAATTCCATTCGTTGTTTAATTATACAATACCTTTGGGTTGTCGGATTATTATCATATTTATCAAATTAATCTTATATTTTTTATTAAGGTTTTTATTTTTCATTTTTCTTTCCCCCCCTTCAATTCTTTCTTCCAATCCTTTTCTTTTTAATTTTATCCTTTGATATTTGATTAATTTTGAATTAATCTTCAAATTATATCATTAAGTAAAAAATAGTATATAATCAAAGTTGTTAAACTTAGTCGAGTCCATGATTTGAGTCGTGAGTTTGACGGGTCAAGCCAATAAGTTTGCAGCAATCCAATATATCATTGTCTCAATATTAAAAAAAATAGAATCTTTTTTTTTTTAAAAGCAAACCATATTTTTTACCAAACATCTTGGTAGTTTATGTAAATTCTCGGTTGATCAAATTATGTCAAGGCAACTCCAACGCTTGTTTATTTTAAAATCGAGTTTGACAAGAAATGAGGTTGAGAAATTTCAAAGTTGACCTACCGAGTTGAGTGTAATAACAATACCAAATTATTTTCTATGGCCAAAATATTTTTTTTCATCTTTATTTTTTAAATAATTTGACTTGCAGCATAACATAGACTAACAAACTAGCTGCATCCAAAAGAGTTAGGATGTCAATTCACCTCCATCATTGTTAATATGAATAGTGAAGAGGTTTCTTTTTTTAATTTTCCATTTTTTTCATTATTTCCTGAATTTAATATTTTATCATTTGCTTGATTAAGAATTTATTTTTATAAATTATTTTGATTTGCTTTTTATAAGGTTAACACAATCTAAAACAAATATATGAGTCTTTGGCTTATGCTTAAATCTATGAGTGTTTTATTTTTTCTTATCTTGTAATTAAATAAAAAAACATTTTTAATCTCGACGGAGTCCATAACATGTATTGTGAAGTTAGAGGATTAAATTATGAAACTCGGATTGAAACAATATAATTTAGCAATTTTTTGGATAACAATCACACTCTAAACTCCAAAACGATATAACACATCTTGATCTAATTATCAAATTTTGTAGTTATCATCGTTATAATTTATAAAGTCATAAGGAAAATGAAAAGAAAAAGCAAAGTAAGTTAATGGAAATTATTTGAAAATTATTATAGCTAGAAATTTTGAGAAGCGAACCCAACTAGGCAGCAAATTATTATAAGGGACGCGAAGTAAGCATGCTTTGGAGTGATGTAAGCACGTTGTCTGTTTACAGGAAGCACTTTTGATGGAGAATAAAACAGTGTTTATAATAATATTTAACAGGCTTGTTCATCATCATCGTGCTTTTGAGCTCCCGTGCTTATTTACTATAGCCATTATTTTGTACTTATCTAGTAAAAAACAAAACATCATTTTTTATCCCCATTCCCCTCCTCTCTTTTAGCTTCGATATTCCAAATGTCGGGAGAGTTTATTTTCTTCTCTGTTTATAGACCCTGCAGCAGATGTCACTCCTTTTTCTACCGACTAAGCTAGTGATTAAACCATGCCCTACTTTTTCAAATGTTTCTTATTTGAAAAATATATAAAAATAATTTTATTTCAACACATTAAAATAACTGCAAAAATACTAAAATACAATGTTAGAGAGTCTTCAAATATGTAAAAAGAGAACTTTTGCAAGTATTATACACCAACCACAAGCTACCTTGGCTAGAGAGAATATATTAAATTGTCACAACTTAGAGATTAACAAATTATTCAATATTTATACTTAATTCTTAGGCTCGTTGGATTTTTTAGGATATCATTAATGAAATTGTTTGTGGAAAACTCATATTTTTTTTATATAGTTTTTCCAAAACTATTTTATCGACATTTTTAATCTCTATCAAAGACAAATAATCAAACCACTCCTATAATGAGATGTGTCACTGACCTTCTTATAGTTGTTAGCACATCCACTTCATCAACTCTTTAATGAGTATGAAAGGCTATCTAGCAATTTGATCGCTTTAAGTTAGAGTATGAATTTTCCTTGGGTTAATGAGACGAGTAAATTTGGATTAGATATTTGGAAACTTCACAAATGCAGTTAGAGCCTTAAGATTTTGGAAAACTTTCAAAAAATACAAGTAAATTGTTAGTTCAAATCTTTAAACATGTGTTTGTCAACCACCCATAAGACATATAATATAGAAACTCTATCATCTCCTCCCTTATAATTGAAAGCATGATCTCAATAAAAATATCTTCAAGATGATTGTAGTTTAAATGACATAAAATATATCATGGTTAATGACTAAGAATGTTGGTTTCTTATATATAAAATACATTATTCACAATAACAATGTTTTCTTTTCTTTGATTGATGTGTAGGGCAATAACCCCATAACCTTCCAAAGATGAGATGAACTCAATCTTCCTTATGCGATTGTACAATTAAGCTTGGAAAGAATCAACATGATCTCTCTCATATGATAGGTCCTCTCATTGATATACACTCCAACACTCATGTTTTTAGGGCTTATGTGTTAAAATCTCTCAAATGCAATCAATGAATATGTTCTACCATAAGCTTGCTCTTCAATCTCATCACCATTACTAAAATATTACAAACAATGCATGAATCAAAAGGTCTTATTTTTCGGTTGAAATAGGGCTAAGGTTAAGGTGAGGTAAAAGAGAGTAAAAGAAATGGTTCAAACCAAAGAAAGTAGAGCATTCTAAAAAATGATATTTCTAACAAGATATTCCATTAAAGCACATCAATTTTCAATCTTTAAGCACCAATGCTTAGCTACTTTCGATTTCATGCTTGTTTTTTTTTCTTTTTTTCTTTTTGTTCTTCACTTTTGGCAACTTTTCCCATCTTTTCATCAAACATCACTTCTTCTTTCTTTTCACATCATTTGCAACGATAATACCATGAGATATCACAAGTATATGCTCTACTAATCCTTGGCCAGGGGAAAAGATGAAAACATATAAAAGGTTTAAGGATTATACATGGATAAAGAAAAGAAAAGATAAACAAGCTCAAAAGGGGCTCACTAAAGATAATATCCAATAGGTTGGTTTTTTGGCTTGAGCGGTTAAAATTCCTAATGCCTTTATCATCTTCATATATCTATGTAATGCGAATGCAATCTCAACAAGATATGAAGCAATTTCTAGACATATATATCATTGAAAAAAAACAAAGAATTAAAGAATATAATGTTGAAGGCTCAAAAGCTTACATTGGTATAACACTATAATGTCAACATGGCATATTTTCAGAGTCAAGTCCTAAACCAATTAAACATTAAAACTTTCATGCACACTCATTGATTCAATTTATATATTCATCTATCTCACTTAATTCTCACACATAATACATTCATTCAATTTATATATTCATCTATCTCGCTTAATTCTCACACATAATACATTGATTCAATTACATTATTTATTAAGTTGTGAAGGAAAAGCGTTTTGTTTATGCTTTAGATGCAACAACGACACAACGATTCCAAATATCCATGCTCCTTAGAGAAATCTTAGATGGGTTTTCCTGGGGCTCTTTTGATATGAGAATCTCTGTAAATGCATTGTGACAATCTATTCCTGTTGCCACGAGCTTCTTGCAACAATCGTCTGATGGGTTGTTATTGTTTCCACCAAAGCTAAGAAAAACCTCTAATCCACACGGGACGGTCAACTTCGTAGCGCAACCTTCCATGTTTTTGCTAGGCTTGGGAAAAGGCTCTCCCGATGGTGCAGTATTGCTTCCTGCAAGTGCTGGAGTACCCGCAAATACACCGATCAAACACAATAGAACCAAGAAGATTTTATTTTGAGAAATCGCCATCTTGCTTAAAACTCAATCTAGGAAGAGACTATGATTGTAGATGCTTTAATTGAATTCAAGGATCCCACATACTAGCTAATTTATAAGTAAAAGGCTTTCAAACGCACGATAGCAATTACTTTGTTCATTAGTACATCTTCAATGTGTATTTAATGTTGTTGTTCTATGTATATAGACAAAAATGTTAATTTAGTACCATTTTTAAGTCTCTTTCTTTATTGCTAATTATGTTTCTTTATCATTATTGCTACTACTTATTTTCAGGTAGTTATGTATGTTTTTCATAGAGTAATGTTTTTTTCTTATGAAAAACAAACCGAGGGTTTTCAAAAACAATGTAATTTTATTATTCTAAATAGGAAATTATTGTTTAAATGTAATTTTTTTCTACTAAGAGAATATGAAACCTTTCCTTGAAATCTTCAAAATTTGTATTTGGCTTCGAGAGAACGTGTAGAGGTCTTTGTTCATACTTTTTCCTTAATAGATTTTTATTGCTCCTTCAAAAAAAAAGATATCGTGTAAGACAGTATTTTTATTTTAATGGATTCACATCAAACTAACAATTCATTACGTGTTTTTGTTTTCTATTCTGAAAACTAAGTCTTGCCATGCTGTGGAAATAATTTACTTTTAAAAAGGGAAAAAAATGTATTCTATGGTTTAACTTGATGAAAAAAGTTCGATCATATGGTTACGAAGAAGAAAGAATTGGTTGACACGGTCTGCCTTCTTAATTTGCTAGTGGAGTTTCTCAAGACTAGCTTTAAAATTTAGGTACAACCATTGGCTGTGATGTTTTATTTTAAAATAAGTTTTTTAGTGTTTGTGAATTGCTTTGGTATGAAAAATAAATTTAAAAAAATATGTATACTATTATTTCAATGTATTTTTAAATAAAAAAAAATATCCAAACCCACTTTCATCGATATTTTTAAACTTCAAGTAAATGTAATTCTCTTTCTAGTCACCTTGACGTTTTGGTTGAGGTCGTTTTTTAGAGTTTGAGGGTTGTATCAAGTACCCACCGCCTTAACTTTTATTTTAATTACTATTGTTGCTGTTATTACTATTATTTTGTGTGCTGTGAACTCTTAGAATGCATTGGAAAATGAGTTCCAGTAGAAAGATGATTTTGTATTCCACTACCAACGACGATTTTGCATCAATATAATTGTTTGGACCTTTCGTAATCACCATAAAACTTGTTCGAGCCAAGGAATGAAGGTTCTAGTATCTATTTATTAAACAAACATTGTCTGCTGTAACTCTCAAGAAAGCGAGGATTTTTAAGGAAAAAATATATTAAAAAATTCAACAGTATTGAGAGCGAGAACTTTGGGCAGTGTCTATTATTAAAATACCATGATAAAAAATTTAAGCAGCACAATTACATTATTAATGATGCTGTCAAGGAAAAGCGTTTTGTTTATGCTTTAGATGCAACGGCGACACAACGATTCCAAATATCCATGCTCCTTAGAGAAATCTTAGATGGGTTTTCCTGGGGCTCTTTTGATATGAGAATCTCTGTAAATGCATTGTGACAATCTATTCCTGTTGCCACGAGCTTCTTGCAACAATCGTCTGATGGGTTGTTATTGTTTCCACCAAAGCTAAGAAAAACCTCTAATCCACACGGGACGGTCAACTTCGCAGCGCAACCTTCCATGTTTTTGCTAGGCTTGGGAAAAGGCTCTCCCGATGGTGCAGTATTGCTTCCTGCAAGTGCTGGAGTACCCGCAAATACACCGATCAAACACAATAGAACCAAGAAGATTTTATTTTGAGAAATCGCCATCTTGCTTAAAACTCAATCTAGGGAGAGATTATGATTGGTTATGCTTTAATTGAATTCAAGGATCCCACATGCTAACTAATTTATAAGTAAAAGGCTTTTAAACGCATGATATCAATTACTTTGTTCATTAATGCATCTTTAATATGTATTTAATGGTGTTGCTCTATGTGTATACACAAAAACGTTTATTTAGAACCATTTTTAAGTCTCTTTCTTTATTGTTAATTATGTTTCTTTATCATTACCACCACCACCACTTTATTTTCAGGTAGTTACGTATGTTTTTCATGAAGTAATGTTTTTTTCTTATGAAAAACAAACCGAGGGTTTTCAAAAACAATGTAATTTTATTATTCTAAATAGGAAATTATTGTTTAAATGTAATTTTTTTCTACTAAGAGAATATGAAACCTTTCCTTGAAATCTTCAAAAGTTGTATTTGGCTTCGAGAGAACGTGTAGAGGTCTTTGTTCATACTTTTTCCTTAATAGATTTTTATTGCTCCTTCAAAAAAAAAAGATATCGTGTAAGACAGTATTTTTATTTTAATGGATTCACATCAAACTAACAATTCATTACGTGTTTTTGTTTTCTATTCTGAAAACTAAGTCTTGCCATGCTGTGGAAATAATTTACTTTTAAAAAGGGAAAAAAATGTATTCTATGGTTTAACTTGATGAAAAAAGTTCGATCATATGGTTACGAAGAAGAAAGAATTGGTTGACACGGTCTGCCTTCTTAATTTGCTAGTGGAGTTTCTCAAGACTAGCTTTAAAATTTAGGTACAACCATTGGCTGTGATGTTTTATTTTAAAATAAGTTTTTTAGTGTTTGTGAATTGCTTTGGTATGAAAAATAAATTTAAAAAAATATGTATACTATTATTTCAATGTATTTTTAAATAAAAAAAAAATATCCAAACCCACTTTCACTGATATTTTAAACTTCAAGTAAATGTAATTCTCTTTCTAGTCACCTTGACGTTTTGGTTGAGGTCGTTTTTTAGAGTTTGAGGGTTGTATCAAGTACCCACCGCCTTAACTTTTATTTTAATTACTATTGTTGCTGTTATTACTATTATTTTGTGTGCTGTGAACTCTTAGAATGCATTGGAAAATGAGTTCCAGTAGAAAGATGATTTTGTATTCCACTACCAACGACGATTTTGCATCAATATAATTGTTTGGACCTTTCGTAATCACCATAAAACTTGTTCGAGCCAAGGAATGAAGGTTCTAGTATCTATTTATTAAACAAACATTGTCTGCTGTAACTCTCAAGAAACAGGATTTTAAGGAAAAATATATTAAAAATTCAACAGTATTGAGAGCGAGAACTTTGGGCAGTGTCTATTATTAAAATACCATGATAAAAAATTTAAGCAGCACAATTACATTATTAATGATGCTGTCAAGGAAAAGCGTTTTGTTTATGCTTTAGATGCAACGGCGACACAACGATTCCAAATATCCATGCTCCTTAGAGAAATCTTAGATGGGTTTTCCTGGGGCTCTTTTGATATGAGAATCTCTGTAAATGCATTGTGACAATCTATTCCTGTTGCCACGAGCTTCTTGCAACAATCGTCTGATGGGTTGTTATTGTTTCCACCAAAGCTAAGAAAAACCTCTAATCCACACGGGACGGTCAACTTCGCAGCGCAACCTTCCATGTTTTTGCTAGGCTTGGGAAAAGGCTCTCCCAGATGGTGCGAGTATTGCTTCACTGCAAGTCTTTGGAGTACCCACAAATACACCGATCAAACACAATAGAACCAAGAAGATTTTATTTTGAGAAATCGCCATCTTGCTTAAAACTCAATCTAGGGAGAGATTATGATTGGTTATGCTTTAATTGAATTCAAGGATCCCACATGCTAACTAATTTATAAGTAAAAGGCTTTTAAACGCATGATATCAATTACTTTGTTCATTAATGCATCTTTAATATGTATTTAATGGTGTTGCTCTATGTGTATACACAAAAACGTTTATTTAGAACCATTTTTAAGTCTCTTTCTTTATTGTTAATTATGTTTCTTTATCATTACCACCACCACCACTTTATTTTCAGGTAGTTACGTATGTTTTTCATGAAGTAATGTTTTTTTTCTTATGAAAAAAAACAAACCCGAGGGTTTTCAAAAAACAATGTAATTTTATTATTCTAAATAGGAAATTATTGTTTAAATGTAATTTTTTTCTACTAAGAGAATATGAAACCTTTCCTTGAAATCTTCAAAAGTTGTATTTGGCTTCGAGAGAACGTGTAGAGGTCTTTGTTCATACTTTTTCCTTAATAGATTTTTATTGCTCCTTCAAAAAAAAAAGATATCGTGTAAGACAAGTATTTTTTATTTTTAATGGATTCACATCAAACTAACAATTCATTACGTGTTTTTTGTTTTCTATTACGAAAACTAAGTCTTGCCATGCTGTGGAAATAATTTACTTTTAAAAAGGGAAAAAAATGTATTCTATGGTTTAACTTGATGAAAAAAGTTCGATCATATGGTTACGAAGAAGAAAGAATTGGTTGACACGGTCTGCCTTCTTAATTTGCTAGTGGAGTTTCTCAAGACTAGCTTTAAAATTTAGGTACAACCATTGGCTGTGATGTTTTATTTTAAAATAAGTTTTTTAGTGTTTGTGAATTGCTTTGGTATGAAAAATAAATTTAAAAAAATATGTATACTATTATTTCAATGTATTTTTAAATAAAAAAAAATATCCAAACCCACTTTCACTGATATTTTAAACTTCAAGTAAATGTAATTCTCTTTCTAGTCACCTTGACGTTTTGGTTGAGGTCGTTTTTTAGAGTTTGAGGGTTGTATCAAGTACCCACCGCCTTAACTTTTATTTTAATTACTATTGTTGCTGTTATTACTATTATTTTGTGTGCTGTGAACTCTTAGAATGCATTGGAAAATGAGTTCCAGTAGAAAGATGATTTTGTATTCCACTACCAACGACGATTTTGCATCAATATAATTGTTTGGACCTTTCGTAATCACCATAAAACTTGTTCGAGCCAAGGAATGAAGGTTCTAGTATCTATTTATTAAACAAACATTGTCTGCTGTAACTCTCAAGAAACAGGATTTTAAGGAAAAATATATTAAAAATTCAACGGTATTGAGAGCGAGAACTTTGGGAGGTGTCTATTATTAAAATACCATGATAAAAAAAATTTAAGCGACACAATTACATTATTAATGATGCTTTGTCAAGGAAAAGCGTTTTGTTTATGCTTTAGATGCAGCTGGCGACACAGCGATTCCAAATATCCATGCTCCTTAGAGAAATCTTAGATGGGTTTTCACGGGGGCTCTTTTGATATGAGAATCTCTGTAAATGCATTGTGACAATCTATTCCTGTTGCCACGAGCTTCTTGCAACAATCGTCGATGGGTTGTTATTGTTTCCACCAAAGCTAAGAAAAAACCTCTAATCCCACACGGGGACGGTCAACTTCAGCAGCAACCTTCCATGTTTTTTGCTAGGCTTGGGAAAAGGCTCTCCCAGATGGTGCGAGTATTGCTTCACTGCAAGTCTTTGGAGTACCCATAAATACACCGATCAAACACAATAGAACCAAGAAGATTTTATTTTGAGAAATCGCCATCTTGCTTAAAACTCAATCTAGGGAGAGATTATGATTGGTTATGCTTTAATTGAATTCAAGGATCCCACATGCTAACTAATTTATAAGTAAAAGGCTTTTAAACGCATGATATCAATTACTTTGTTCATTAATGCATCTTTAATATGTATTTAATGGTGTTGCTCTATGTGTATACACAAAAACGTTTATTTAGAACCATTTTTAAGTCTCTTTCTTTATTGTTAATTATGTTTCTTTATCATTACCACCACCACCACTTTATTTTCAGGTAGTTACGTATGTTTTTCATGAAGTAATGTTTTTTTCTTATGAAAAACAAACCGAGGGTTTTCAAAAACAATGTAATTTTATTATTCTAAATAGGAAATTATTGTTTAAATGTAATTTTTTTCTACTAAGAGAATATGAAACCTTTCCTTGAAATCTTCAAAAGTTGTATTTGGCTTCGAGAGAACGTGTAGAGGTCTTTGTTCATACTTTTTCCTTAATAGATTTTTATTGCTCCTTCAAAAAAAAAAGATATCGTGTAAGACAGTATTTTTATTTTAATGGATTCACATCAAACTAACAATTCATTACGTGTTTTTGTTTTCTATTACGAAAACTAAGTCTTGCCATCTTTGTGGAAATAATTTACTTTTAAAAAGGGGAAAAAAAATGTATTCTATGGTTTAACTTGATGAAAAAAAGTTCGATCATATGGTTCTGAAGAAGAAAGAATTGGTTGACACGGTACGCCTTCTTAATTTGCTAGTGGAGTTTCTCAAGACTAGCTTTAAAATTTAGAGTACAACCATTGGGTTTGTGATGTTTTATTTTTAAAATAAGTTTTTTTTAGTGTTTGTGAATTGCTTTGGTATGAAAAAATAAATTTTAAAAAAATATGTATACTATTATTTCAATGTATTTTTTAAATAAAAAAAAATATCCAAACCCACTTTCATCGATATTTTAAACTTCAAGTAAATGTAATTCTCTTTCTAGTCACCTTGGCGTTTTGGTTGAGGTCGTTTTTTTTAGAGTTTGAGGGTTGTATCAAGTACCCACCACCTTAACTTTTATTTTAATTACTATTGTTGCTGTTATTACTATTATTTTTGTGTCTTTGTGAACTCTTAGAATGCATTGGAAAATGAGTTCGAGTAGAAAGATGATTTTGTATTCCACTACCAACGACGATTTTGCATCAATATAATTGTTTGGACCTTTCGTAATCACCATAAAACTTGTTCGAGCCAAGGAATGAAGGTTCTAGTATCTATTTATTAAACAAACATTGTCTGTCTGTAACTCTCAAGAAAGCGAGGATTTTTAAGGAAAAAATATATTAAAAATTCAACGATATTGAGAGCGAGAACTTTGGGCGATGTCTATTATTAAAATACCATGATAAAAAAATTTAAGCGACACAATTACATTATTAATGATCTTTGTCAAGGAAAAGCGTTTTGTTTATGCTTTAGATGCAGCGGCGACACAACGATTCCAAATATCCATGCTCCTTAGAGAAATCTTAGATGGGTTTTCACGGGGGCTCTTTTGATATGAGAATCTCTGTAAATGCATTGTGACAATCTATTCCTGTTGCCACGAGCTTCTTGCAACAATCGTCGATGGGTTGTTATTGTTTCCACCAAAGCTAAGAAAAAACCTCTAATCCCACACGGGGACGGTCAACTTAGCACGCAACCTTCCATGTTTTTGCTAGGCTTGGGAAAAGGCTCTCCCAGATGGTGCGATATTGCTTCACTGCAAGTCTTTGGAGTACCCATAAATACACCGATCAAACACAATAGAACCAAGAAGATTTTATTTTGAGAAATCGCCATCTTGCTTAAAACTCAATCTAGGGAGAGATTATGATTGGTTATGCTTTAATTGAATTCAAGGATCCCACATGCTAACTAATTTATAAGTAAAAGGCTTTTAAACGCATGATATCAATTACTTTGTTCATTAATGCATCTTTAATATGTATTTAATGGTGTTGCTCTATGTGTATACACAAAAACGTTTATTTAGAACCATTTTTAAGTCTCTTTCTTTATTGTTAATTATGTTTCTTTATCATTACCACCACCACCACTTTATTTTTCAGGGTAGTTACGTATGTTTTTTCATGAAGTAATGTTTTTTTCTTATGAAAAAAACAAACCGAGGGGTTTTCAAAAACAATGTAATTTTATTATTCTAAATAGGAAATTATTGTTTAAATGTAATTTTTTTTTCTACTAAGAGAATATGAAACCTTTCCTTGAAATCTTCAAAAGTTGTATTTGGCTTGAGAGAGCGTGTAGAGGTCTTTGTTCATACTTTTTTCCTTAATAGATTTTTATTGCTCCTTCAAAAAAAAAGATATCGTGTAAGACAATATTTTTTATTTTAATGGATTCACATCAAACTAACAATTCATTACGTGTTTTTTGTTTTCTATTACGAAAACTAAGTCTTGCCATCTTTGTGGAAATAATTTACTTTTAAAAAGGGAAAAAAATGTATTCTATGGTTTAACTTGATGAAAAAAGTTCGATCATATGGTTACGAAGAAGAAAGAATTGGTTGACACAGTCTGCCTTCTTAATTTGCTAGTGGAGTTTCTCAAAACTAGCTTTAAAATTTAGGTACAACCATTGGCTGTGATGTTTTATTTTAAAATAAGTTTTTTAGTGTTTGTGAATTGCTTTGGTATGAAAAATAAATTTAAAAAAATATGTATACTATTATTTCAATGTATTTTTAAATAAAAAAAAATATCCAAACCCACTTTCACTGATATTTTAAACTTCAAGTAAATGTAATTCTCTTTCTAGTCACCTTGACGTTTTGGTTGAGGTCGTTTTTTAGAGTTTGAGGGTTGTATCAAGTACCCACCGCCTTAACTTTTATTTTAATTACTATTGTTGCTGTTATTACTATTATTTTTGTGTCTTTGTGAACTCTTAGAATGCATTGGAAAATGAGTTCGAGTAGAAAGATGATTTTGTATTCCACTACCAACGACGATTTTGCATCAATATAATTGTTTGGACCTTTCGTAATCACCATAAAACTTGTTCGAGCCAAGGAATGAAGGTTCTAGTATCTATTTATTAAACAAACATTGTCTGCTGTAACTCTCAAGAAAGCAGGATTTTAAGGAAAAAATATATTAAAAAATTCAACGAGTATTGAGAGCGAGAACTTTGGGCAGGTGTCTATTATTAAAATACCATGATAAAAAAAATTTAAGCGACACAATTACATTATTAATGATGCTTTGTCAAGGAAAAGCGTTTTGTTTATGCTTTAGATGCAACGGCGACACAACGATTCCAAATATCCATGCTCCTTAGAAATCTTAGATGGGTTTTCACGGGGGCTCTTTTGATATGAGAATCTCTGTAAATGCATTGTGACAATCTATTCCTGTTGCCACGAGCTTCTTGCAACAATCGTCGATGGGTTGTTATTGTTTCCACCAAAGCTAAGAAAAAACCTCTAATCCACACGGGGACGGTCAACCTCAGCAGCAACCTTCCATGTTTTTGCTAGGCTTGGGAAAAGGCTCTCCCGATGGTGCGAGTATTGCTTCACTGCAAGTCTTTGGAGTACCCATAAATACACCGATCAAACACAATAGAACCAAGAAGATTTTATTTTGAGAAATCGCCATCTTGCTTAAAACTCAATCTAGGGAGAGATTATGATTGGTTATGCTTTAATTGAATTCAAGGATCCCACATGCTAACTAATTTATAAGTAAAAGGCTTTTAAACGCATGATATCAATTACTTTGTTCATTAATGCATCTTTAATATGTATTTAATGGTGTTGCTCTATGTGTATACACAAAAACGTTTATTTAGAACCATTTTTAAGTCTCTTTCTTTATTGTTAATTATGTTTCTTTATCATTACCACCACCACCACTTTATTTTCAGGTAGTTACGTATGTTTTTCATGAAGTAATGTTTTTTTCTTATGAAAAACAAACCGAGGGTTTTCAAAAACAATGTAATTTTATTATTCTAAATAGGAAATTATTGTTTAAATGTAATTTTTTTCTACTAAGAGAATATGAAACCTTTCCTTGAAATCTTCAAAAGTTGTATTTGGCTTCGAGAGAACGTGTAGAGGTCTTTGTTCATACTTTTTCCTTAATAGATTTTTATTGCTCCTTCAAAAAAAAAAGATATCGTGTAAGACAGTATTTTTATTTTAATGGATTCACATCAAACTAACAATTCATTACGTGTTTTTGTTTTCTATTCTGAAAACTAAGTCTTGCCATGCTGTGGAAATAATTTACTTTTAAAAAGGGAAAAAAATGTATTCTATGGTTTAACTTGATGAAAAAAGTTCGATCATATGGTTACGAAGAAGAAAGAATTGGTTGACACGGTCTGCCTTCTTAATTTGCTAGTGGAGTTTCTCAAGACTAGCTTTAAAATTTAGGTACAACCATTGGCTGTGATGTTTTATTTTAAAATAAGTTTTTTAGTGTTTGTGAATTGCTTTGGTATGAAAAATAAATTTTAAAAAAATATGTATACTATTATTTCAATGTATTTTTTAAATAAAAAAAAATATCCAAACCCACTTTCACTGATATTTTAAACTTCAAGTAAATGTAATTCTCTTTCTAGTCACCTTGACGTTTTGGTTGAGGTCGTTTTTTAGAGTTTGAGGGTTGTATCAAGTACCCACCGCCTTAACTTTTATTTTAATTACTATTGTTGCTGTTATTACTATTATTTTGTGTGCTGTGAACTCTTAGAATGCATTGGAAAATGAGTTCCAGTAGAAAGATGATTTTGTATTCCACTACCAACGACGATTTTGCATCAATATAATTGTTTGGACCTTTCGTAATCACCATAAAACTTGTTCGAGCCAAGGAATGAAGGTTCTAGTATCTATTTATTAAACAAACATTGTCTGCTGTAACTCTCAAGAAACGAGATTTTTAAGGAAAAAATATATTAAAAAATTCAACGATATTGAGAGCGAGAACTTTTGGGCAGTGTCTATTATTAAAATACCATGATAAAAAAAATTTAAGCGACACAATTACATTATTAATGATGCTTTGTCAAGGAAAAGCGTTTTGTTTATGCTTTAGATGCAGCTGGCGACACAACGATTCCAAATATCCATGCTCCTTAGAGAAATCTTAGATGGGTTTTCACGGGGGCTCTTTTGATATGAGAATCTCTGTAAATGCATTGTGACAATCTATTCCTGTTGCCACGAGCTTCTTGCAACAATCGTCGATGGGTTGTTATTGTTTCCACCAAAGCTAAGAAAAAACCTCTAATCCACACGGGGACGGTCAACTCATGGCGCAACCTTCCATGCTTTTTGCTAGGCTTGGGAAAAGGCTCTCCCAGATGGTGCAGATATTGCTTCCTGCAAGTGCTTTGGAGTACCCATGAAATACACCGATCAAACACAATAGAACCAAGAAGATTTTATTTTGAGAAATCGCCATCTTGCTTAAAACTCAATCTAGGGAGAGATTATGATTGGTTATGCTTTAATTGAATTCAAGGATCCCACATGCTAACTAATTTATAAGTAAAAGGCTTTTTAAACGCATGATATCAATTACTTTGTTCATTAATGCATCTTTAATATGTATTTAATGGTGTTGCTCTATGTGTATACACAAAAAGCGTTTATTTAGAACCATTTTTAAGTCTCTTTCTTTATTGTTAATTATGTTTCTTTATCATTACCACCACCACCACTTTATTTTTCAGGGTAGTTACGTATGTTTTTTCATGAAGTAATGTTTTTTTTCTTATGAAAAAAAACAAACCGAGGGTTTTCAAAAACAATGTAATTTTATTATTCTAAATAGGAAATTATTGTTTAAATGTAATTTTTTTTCTACTAAGAGAATATGAAACCTTTCCTTGAAATCTTCAAAAGTTTGTATTTGGCTTGAGAGAGCGTGTAGAGGTCTTTTGTTCATACTTTTTCCTTAATAGATTTTGTATTGCTCCTTCAAAAAAAAAGATATCGTGTAAGACAATATTTTTTATTTTTAATGGATTCACATCAAACTAACAATTCATTACGTGTTTTTTGTTTTCTATTCTGAAAACTAAGTCTTGCCATCTTTGTGGAAATAATTTACTTTTAAAAAGGGAAAAAAAATGTATTCTATGGTTTAACTTTGATGAAAAAAAGTTCGATCATATGGTTCACGAAGAAGAAAGAATTGGTTGACATGTCCGCCTTCTTAATTTGCTAGTGGAGTTTCTCAAGACTAGCTTTAAAATTTAGAGTACAACCATTGGGTTGTGATGTTTTATTTTTAAAATAAGTTTTTTTTAGTGTTTGTGAATTGCTTTGGTATGAAAAATAAATTTAAAAAAATATGTATACTATTATTTCAATGTATTTTTTAAATAAAAAAAAATATCCAAACCCACTTTCACTGATATTTTAAACTTCAAGTAAATGTAATTCTCTTTCTAGTCACCTTGACGTTTTTGGTTGAGGTCGTTTTTTTAGAGTTTGAGGGTTGTATCAAGTACCCACCACCTTAACTTTTATTTTAATTACTATTGTTGCTGTTATTACTATTATTTTGTGTGCTGTGAACTCTTAGAATGCATTGGAAAATGAGTTCCAGTAGAAAGATGATTTTGTATTCCACTACCAACGACGATTTTGCATCAATATAATTGTTTGGACCTTTCGTAATCACCATAAAACTTGTTCGAGCCAAGGAATGAAGGTTCTAGTATCTATTTATTAAACAAACATTGTCTGCTGTAACTCTCAAGAAACGAGATTTTTAAGGAAAAAATATATTAAAAAATTCAACAGTATTGAGAGCGAGAACTTTGGGCAGTGTCTATTATTAAAATACCATGATAAAAAATTTAAGCAGCACAATTACATTATTAATGATGCTGTCAAGGAAAAGCGTTTTGTTTATGCTTTAGATGCAACGGCGACACAACGATTCCAAATATCCATGCTCCTTAGAGAAATCTTAGATGGGTTTTCACGGGGGCTCTTTTGATATGAGAATCTCTGTAAATGCATTGTGACAATCTATTCCTGTTGCCACGAGCTTCTTGCAACAATCGTCGATGGGTTGTTATTGTTTCCACCAAAGCTAAGAAAAAACCTCTAATCCACACGGGGACGGTCAACCCTCAGCAGCAACCTTCCATGCTTTTTGCTAGGCTTGGGAAAAGGCTCTCCCAGATGGTGCGGTATTGCTTCACTGCAAGTGCTTTGGAGTACCCATGAAATACACCGATCAAACACAATAGAACCAAGAAGATTTTATTTTGAGAAATCGCCATCTTGCTTAAAACTCAATCTAGGGAGAGATTATGATTGGTTATGCTTTAATTGAATTCAAGGATCCCACATGCTAACTAATTTATAAGTAAAAGGCTTTTAAACGCATGATATCAATTACTTTGTTCATTAATGCATCTTTAATATGTATTTAATGGTGTTGCTCTATGTGTATACACAAAAACGTTTATTTAGAACCATTTTTAAGTCTCTTTCTTTATTGTTAATTATGTTTCTTTATCATTACCACCACCACCACTTTATTTTCAGGTAGTTATGTATGTTTTTCATGAAGTAATGTTTTTTTCTTATGAAAAACAAACCGAGGGTTTTCAAAAACAATGTAATTTTATCATTCTAAATAGGAAATTATTGTTTAAATGTAATTTTTTTTCTACTAAGAGAATATGAAACCTTTCCTTGAAATCATCAAAATTTGTATTTGGCTTCGAGAGAACGTATAGAGGTTTTTGTTCATACTTTTTCCTTAATAGATTTGTATTGCTCCTTCAAAAAAAAAAAGATATCGTGTAAGACAATATTTTTATTTTAATGGATTCACATCAAACTAACAATTCATTACGTGTTTTTGTTTTCTATTCTGAAAACTAAGTCTTGCCATGCTGTGGAAATAATTTACTTTTAAAAAGGGAAAAAAAAACATTGTATTCTATGGTTTAATTTGATGAAAAAAGTTCAATCATATGGTTACGAAGAAGAAAGAATTGGTTGATACTGTCTGCCTTCTTAATTTCTACTGGAGTTTCTCAAGCCTAGCTTTAAAATTTAGGTACAACCATTGGCTGTGATGTTTTATTTTAAAATAAGTTTTTTAGTGTTTGTGAATTGCCTTTGGTATCAAAAGTAAATTTTAAAAAATATGTACACTATTATTTCAATGTATTTTTAAATAAAAAAATATTCAAACCCACTTTCACTGATATTTTAAACTTCAAGTAAGTGTAATTCTCTTCCTAGTCACGTTGACGTTTTGGTTGAGGTCGTTTTTTAGAGTTTGAGGGTTGTATCAAGTACCCACCACCTTAACTTTTATCTTAACTATTATTATTGTTATTATTACTATTATTTTGTGTGCTGTGATCTCTTAGAATGCATTGGAAAATGAGTTCCAGTAGAAAGATGATTTTGTATTCCACTACCAACGACGATTTTGCATCAATATAATTGTTTGGACCTTTCGCAATCACCATAAAACTTGTTCGAGCCAAGGAATGAAGGTTTTTAAACCATCTCTAGTATCTATTTATTAAACAAACATTGTCTGCTGTAACTCTCAAGAAACAGGATTTTAAGGAAAAATATATTAAAAATTCAACAGTATTGAGAGCGAGAACTTTGGGCAGTGTCTATTATTAAAATACCATGATAAAAAATTTAAGCAACACAATTACATTATTAATGATGCTGTCAAGGAAAAGCGTTTTGTTTATGCTTTAGATGCAACGGCGACACAACGATTCCAAATATCCATGCTCCTTAGAGAAATCTTAGATGGGTTTTCCTGGGGCTCTTTTGATATGAGAATCTCTGTAAATGCATTATGACAATCTATTCCTGTTGCCACGAGCTTCTTGCAACAATCGTCTGATGGGTTGTTATTGTTTCCACCAAAGCTAAGAAAAACCTCTAATCCACACGGGGACGGTCAACCCTCAGCATGCAACCTTCCATGCTTTTGCTAGGCTTGGGAAAAGGCTCTCCCGATGGTGCGGTATTGCTTCACTGCAAGTCTTTGGAGTACCCATAAATACACCGATCAAACACAATAGAACCAAGAAGATTTTATTTTGAGAAATCGCCATCTTGCTTAAAACTCAATCTAGGGAGAGATTATGATTGGTTATGCTTTAATTGAATTCAAGGATCCCACATGCTAACTAATTTATAAGTAAAAGGCTTTTAAACGCATGATATCAATTACTTTGTTCATTAATGCATCTTTAATATGTATTTAATGGTGTTGCTCTATGTGTATACACAAAAACGTTTATTTAGAACCATTTTTAAGTCTCTTTCTTTATTGTTAATTATGTTTCTTTATCATTACCACCACCACCACTTTATTTTCAGGTAGTTATGTATGTTTTTCATGAAGTAATGTTTTTTTCTTATGAAAAACAAACCGAGGGTTTTCAAAAACAATGTAATTTTATTATTCTAAATAGGAAATTATTGTTTAAATGTAATTTTTTTTCTACTAAGAGAATATGAAACCTTTCCTTGAAATCATCAAAATTTGTATTTGGCTTCGAGAGATCGTATAGAGGTTTTTGTTCATACTATTTCCTTAATAGATTTGTATTGCTCCTTCAAGAAAAAAAGATATCGTGTAAGACAATATTTTTATTTTAATGGATTCACATCAAACTAACAATTCATTACGTGTTTTTGTTTTCTATTCTGAAAACTAAGTCTTGCCAT